>JAHWFP010006199.1:187093-216952 GCA_023313725.1 Lithobius niger
TATGATTCGAAAGCGCCATAATGTGATTGTGGTCTCGGAATTTTTGTCTGCGATTTAAAAGCGTCATAATAATGGCATCTAGGAATTCCTTTTTACGATTCGAAAGAGCCATAATGTGATTGTGGTCTAGGAATTTTTGTTTACGATTTAAAAGCGTCATAATAATGGCATCTAGGAATTCCTTTTTATGATTCGAAAGCGCCATAATGTGATTGTGATCTAGGAATTTCATTGCTTTTAATGAAAGTCCAAGTAGTACCAAGCCTGACAGGAAAGTGGGGATGTACGGGTGTGTACGCGTGTGAGGAGGAATGGGTGGCAGGCGGGGGGGTGGGGGGGGGGGAGCTCGGAAGGAAGGGAATGCTCCCTTAATGTTTTTCTATGCTCACCCAGTTGTTACCCCCACTCCTAGAAATTTCAGAGCTTGAAGTCTGTCGTCCCATACGGGAAAAATATTTTGGACTTTCCGGCAGACAAAAGACATTTTTCTGGGCACATCATTTGACTGTAATCCCAAATTTATAATTTTCCGCCAGTTTCCCCAGTAAGTGGGGCAAAGTGTCCCTGGTGGTTATCACATGACTATCTTCTGTGCAAGAGGTCCCGGATTCCAGCCCGATTGCAGCCACCCCTGGCATTTTCGGAAAAATAAGGGCCCTTTAATGCCTCGTGCTCATGTCGATTGAGGCATGTAAAAGAACCCAGTAATATCCGATTGGAATTACCTAGCAAAATTGTCCCTCTCGATTTCTGGTGCATGGCTTCGACTGGGAGCGCGACAAACCTCCTTCCCCAATAGGTTAAGTTCAAAATAAATAGTTCAAAACAAACGAGTCAACGGTGTGTCCCTAATGCAAGGAACAGGACTCATTTTATACAAATGTGAATACTAAATAAATACTTTACAGTAAAAGAAAAACACGAATTCAAGTTGATTTGTATTAAAACGGCAAGCAGCTCAACCCAAAAGTAGGCCAGAATCGCATGTTAAACTTGAAAAAGCAACTGGTGAAAAGACAGAGGGATGGATGAGCTTTCAGAATCGATATGGTTTTGTGTTACGGTGGTCGAGTCGACTAAATTACCAATGCAGCTGCCCACCTAGGTCAAAATGGTGACCAGTGTTGCCCCCCACCCCCAACCCCTAACAAATTTATTCTACGTCGCAACTGTTAGACGATGATGACTCATTTTTCATGAGAAAGCTTAGGTATCGCAGACAATCATACCGCACACTAACTCCGTTTCCGTTACAAAATCAGCTTTTATTGAGGTTTATACAAATCATTACGTGGACACTGGATTTTTTTTTACTAGTAACTATCCAATTATTTTACTCGCACGGGTGCGATGCATGCTGCGTAACAATCACACTTAATGTTAAACACATAATGGCAGGTGTATTTTTTTTTTCTTGCAACGATTTATTTCCTTTTTTTTTTTGCTTTTTTCGAAAACAGTATCGGACAGAAACCTAACTACAAAGTTTTTCAGCTACTGTCGTCATGGTTGTTGTGTTCCGAGAAATTGGACTCCTGAAAAAAATCATTGAAAATAATTGACACTATGTCCGAGGGATAAACAAGACTGCTACTAACCTAAGAATGCTGTTACTGACACTAAATAACTTAACGGTAGATTTGATGCGTGAAAGCCTAGGACTGAAGCTGTGTATCCATCTTAGAAAGAGCTTGTAACAAGTTCCATTAGAAACGAAGGAATGTTGGTCAGTATTAAAACTGCCCTACCGCATGATGGATTACAGTACCCAACTCGTCGAATTTTTGTGCTTCGAAATGTCCTGACTTTCTAGTGGTCATTATGCAACATATTCAAGATAGAGTAGCCACATCCCTCGTTCTATTGGCGTCGTCTCACTTCGTTCAAGGAGGTTACTTATTGGTCGTTAGACATTCTGAGCGACTGATAGTTAATGCGCAAAAAAACTGAATATTTTAAAATAAGGGTTAGACGACCCCATATTTTGTCACAATTCGTCTAATAATGTCATCCCAGACTAGCAACGTCTGTATTCTGCATGTGTCTTCTGAATACACCTATAGCAAACACCTAGCCAAGCACTAAACGATCATTAAGACTAATTCAACGTTACCAGAAATTTTTTTCCTGTTTTTATGGCAAATTTGGCTTTATTTTTTTCCCGAGGATCTGTTTGCCCTAGCCACAAAAACGAAAAACCCTCTTTCGCAAAGCCGTTTAACAGACTTACGATTTTTTTGACTAAGCAGGGTGAATTAGTTTTTTGTTTATGTTCTGCCAAAGAACTACTAACTGAAACGTGTGCTAATAAGCCGGATGTCTATTAGATTCAATGCTAATTGCTTATTTTCAACTGGTTGGCTTCCCGAATTTTATTAACCTAGAGAAAAATCATAAAAAAACCCTCCTTCCTTAAAGATAAAATGTTCTATATTTAAAATTTGAAGTTTTTCAGATGAATGGATACTTCGTAAATTGGGGCCAACCGCATTGCCAAATTTCGGAAAGGAGCTGAAAATGAAAGGATTTTTGTTGTTCTTGTTAAGCCTTTCTGTTGGTGCATTACTTACTTGACCCTGTTACACAGATAATTCTAGAGTGTCCACATTGGTGGCTTCTGTGCAGGTTGTGGAGGTGGGGGAGTAGGGCACAGCTAACCTATACCAAATGATAGATTGCTTTTTTTAACTCACTTCAGAATACACCCAAAGTACGATAGGCCGGGAAAAAAATGTCACCAAAGCAGCCACAATCTTAAAACTCTAGAGTTGGCCATCTTAAGACTAAAAGAAAGGCTTAAAAAAATAAATGATAGGTTAAAGAAAAAAAAAACATGCATGCTACAGGATTCGAACTGGGGACCTCTTGCACCGCTGGCATTGACACTACTGCTGCGCTACAGGAACCAACACAGATACAACCTTTTCGAATCATTCCTAAAGCTATACAAAGCTGAAGGCGGGAAACGTGTTGTCTATTGTAGATAGCTGTTTTCGTTAATAAGCCAAACGTTTTCTCTTCAAACGTCTCACAAACACTTAAGATACGAGTTTGGCAATATGGCATGGTAAGAACTAGTGTGTGTCTGTCGAAATTTAGTATATTTTACTGACTGTGAAGAGAGCCACAATCCATTCATCCACCTCGTGCGACTTACGGCCCTCAATGAATTCAAAATAAAAATAACCTAACAGCTTTTTTTAAAGGCCTAAAACAAAGGAAGAAAGATGATGTTCTTAGCTAAATAGGCTTACATTAGTAATATTTCTGCAATGTAAATAAAATAATTTTAATGAAAGACGACTGCCAAGGTGGCTGCTCACTGAGATAAATACCAACGTGGCTACCCACTGACCTAAATACAATCTTAACACGTGAAGGAAAATAATTTCTGGTAACGAGGATTTGTTAACATAGTCGTCCAGTCATGATTAAGATAGTACTTGTCATTCATTCGTGGCGCGTAACATAATTTAATACTCCGTACTACATTTTAGGCCCAAATGTTGACCTTCTTGGGATGTGCTGCAAAATCAAAGACAAACGTGACTAGTCTTACGTTTGGAGTTTGTCGAAGCCTGGATCAAAGTCTAAGGCTGCGCGACGGCACCGGGCAGATACTTTTAAAGATGTAAACTGGTGTTGAATTAGAGTAGATTTGACATAGTTTCGATGCAAAACAGTTTCATCTGAATTAACAATGTTTTTGTCTCTATGCCGGTCTTCTCCATGGAAATTTTAAACCAAACGTCCGCTTTGAAGTTTACTGATTTACCAATAATTCGTGAAGGCCAAGAAAGTATCTGAAGACGTTGTGCGTTGACCGTACACATCACTGTGCCCCAGCTCAGCATGCACACGAAGTGTGTACTAGTACACAAACTGTGCCTTGAATGTGTATTACTAAGGCACCCACTGCATAGCGCCATGCAGGCCTGTGTACTATTTTCTCAATACGAAACCAGTGCTACACACACTGCAAGTTTCCAAAATGCGTCTAAAAACGATTGTAACCTGTTCAGGCTGATCACGCACTTTCCTACCATCCCTACGTAAACTGCCTGAAATTCGGTTTTGTCCTCAAACGGGAAAAGATCCATTTACTATAGTTTGTTTACTATATACGCGTGCAAAAAATACGTAAACATCTCACTCGTAGACTGTAACAGTAACAGTAGTCTACAAGTGTGATATCCACATGTCTTTGCACTTATAGTGCAAGGAAACGTAGCGTCATTTCGTCAGTTTCATGCAAACATAATGCGGAACAAACTATAGTAAGGTCGAATGAAAAAATAAAATTTTCGAAATGCGGAAAAGTTGTCTTTTAGAATTACTATCACAAACAAAAAAAAATTTCATCATTTGGAGGTCACATCTTGAGGTGCCACAAAGGCCTTCAAGTTTAACGTTGTATACGTCGGGCGCAACGGCGAAAAAGGAAAAGTGATGACTTGATTGGTTTAAAAATTTAATTTTACCACTATCTCATTTTATGTTCTCAGAAACCATGTAAACAATACTGTAATTAAAAGGAATTCAATTTTTGTTCAAAACTATGGGTGTAATTTAACATTAAAGATAGGCCAAAATAGCAATTTCTGCCTATTTGGGCCCATAATTGCACTATTCCGGAAAAAAAACCTTGAAATTATGGTTACCGCTTATGTTTCTGATATTATCAATTGAGATAATGTTAAAATTAAAATTTAAACCAATCAAATCATCATTTTCCCCTTTTTTGCTGCTTCGCCCAATGGCATACAATGTTAAACTTGAAGGCCTTAGTGGCAACTCAAGACATGACCTCAGATTAAGTGACGAATTTTTTTTGCGTGTGGTAGTGATGCTAAAATCAACTATTCCACACTGTGACATTTCTAAAATTTCATTTTTTTATTCAACCCTACTGACTAGTCCCACATATATTTATTTCCAGCTGGAGGTGGTTCCACTTGACCAGGTTGCATACGTAATGTACCCCCAAATAAGGAGCCGATAAGAGCTCCCACACTGTTCATTTTTTTCCTGTCCAAACGAAACACTGTTTGGACAAAAATCATCATGGAACTTAATCCGTGCTTCACGTATTTCAGTTGCTAACCAAAGGAAACAATCAATTTCAGTTAAAGGAACGGTTCCTAAACGTATCAAGTTCCATACCGATCTGTTCCCACATGGAAGAAGCTCTACCAAAAACTTGGATTCAGATGGAACAAGCCCCCAACTTGCTACAATCACCCAGAAAGAATCCCATAACTTGTGGCTTCTTCCCTGTAAGGTTTAATGTTTTGCGGAGCTCTGTCACCTTTTAAACTGAAATTAAAATTAAAAAGACGTAAACTGAGAAAAAAAATAACAACCTTTTTCTTAACATGGTATATGCTTCACTATGAGATCTTTTATGTCTTGAAATTTACTCGGGGTATCCACAAAACCATCTTCCTGCAAATATAACATGTTAAAGGGTTCAGCAGAGTGCATTTACCACTGATAACAGAAAGAATGTGTATAGTCTTACAAGAACTAATAGACTACACTACGCGTGCGTATTGATGTGGTTACCACTACATTGATATAGAGCATTGACACGACGTAGCATTATTGTATATAACTCTATGCTGGAGCCTTCATGGGTTAGCTGCAAGGGGCACTGAAGAGAAAAACATAAGAGCGTCATACTGAAACCGATCTGTGAAGAGTGATTTCTTAGACCTAAAACGCTAGCTTTTTGTTGTTGGAGAAAACAACGTTATTTTAAGCCTAAGAAATCCGCTCTTCCGTTGTTTTTCCTTCCATTTTTATCTAGTGCACCTTGCAATTATGCCCTCCAAAACCCATACTGGTGCCAAGCTGGTGCCAATATGGCGGCAAATGTCACTGCTCTATACACTGGAATTGTTTTGATGCGCTCCCGAGCATCGTCATTGCTCCTGCCCTGGAATGATACTGGAAAAAATTCACAACATCAACTTAAAACGATGGACGTTAGGCTGATAGGCTAGTCCATCCGTGTGAAAAAAAAGGCGAAACCCGGAACTGATTGTAATAGAAGTAAACTTTGCTGTTTCTGAACCAAAAAGACCTGCTGAACAACATACTAAAAGTTTAGAAAAATCTTAGTGGCGGAAGAGGTCTATACTAGCCGGCATCGTGTGAAAAAATGGATTCTGGTTGTTGTTTTTCGCACATATATGTTTTCTATCAATCCTAACCGAAATTGTTAGCTTACATTGGGACCGGCCTATGCCCCTTTAAAGGTGCAACTGTAATTGGTGTAGCGGCTAGTTTCCATTTCAAGGTTCCATTTTAATGCTTATATTTTTGTATTTGTATCTAAGATAAACAATTTCTGTTAGGATTGATGGAAAGAATACATACCCACCTTTCAGAAAATCCTAAGCATGTCCTTTTCGAGCTACTAGAGGGCTCACAAGAGAACTTTGAATTCGAAAATCAACATACCCCACTTTTGCCGCTACGCCATTACCACTTCACCTTTAAAAGTGCGTAGGACGGTCCCTATCCAAGTCAAACAATTTCCGTTAGGACTGATGGAAAGAATACATCCCCACCTTTCAGAATATCCTAAGCATGTCCATTTAGGGCTATTAGAGGGCTTTCAAGAACACTTTGAACACGAAAATGACTAAAACAACCAATTGAAAAAGAAAAAAAGAAGCGTTTGCGCGAATAAATACGACTTTCGGTTTCAAGGTTGCTTTTACGTAAAAGATGTATATCACATTTCTTGTACAGAATTGTGTCCTGAACGTTTTTGTTTCACATTATGCTTTTGATTAGTTGACAGTTAAGGAGTTACAGCAAAAAACCGTTTTGGGGCGGGGGGGTTAAATCACCCCTTCCCACTCAGATGATGGCCATTTTAGATCTCTTTCGCCACTTAGATGTTTCTTGACGTTTAGTATGTTGTTCAGCATGTCTTTCTGGGTCAGAAACAACAAAGTTTACTTCTATTACAATTAATTCAGGGTATACATGAAAAATTGACGAGCCTATTACATCGCTAACTGTTACTAATTGAACCAATCAGTGAAACAAAGTTCCTTTCCGTCAAATGAGAACAAACATTTAGCTAAAGATGTCCGGAACAGCATTATGTGTGATAATACCACAACATTAACATTATAATGTGCGATATTATGTTTAACATCAACATTTATGTAGTAACACAACAAAGACTTATTTTGTGCAATAATAACAATTCAAATGCTACATATCTACCAAACCATAGTTCCAAGAGAAAAAGTAAATAGAATATTTTAGTAGGAAATTTTGTGTACTTTAATTTTGTTCAGAATCAATTTTGTCGTAGAAGTGACGAGTAACGAGATGTGTGTAAAAAACAACAACCGGAAGCCATTTTTCCAAGATGGCGGCCATTTTAGACCGCTTCCGCCACGGGATTTTTCTAGACTTTTAGTATATTGTTCGGTAAGAAACAGCAAAGTTTACTTCTATTGCAATTACTTCTAGGTATACGAGTAAATTTACTGGACCATGAGCTGATCACAAGCAAGTCGGCCTAACGGGGTAAATTTGACGAAGGAAGAGGAGAGGGGTGTAGAACGGGAGTACTGCATCACGCCAATGTTTGGTCAGATGGCAACGGTCGGCAAAATTCTTGTCGGAAAACTAAATACCATGCCCCATTTCCCAAATTACCTACATCATTAATAAATAGACGTAAATTGCTGTGAATAATACAAAGGAAAATGCCATCAACAGAAAATCGTACACAAAACCAGGGGGTTACCAGGTAGTGACACTTTTCTGAAAACGTGCTGAAAATAATAGCTGCTTCCACCAACGGCACCAGAAGGCAGCACTTGTCTGGTTCTCGTAGGAAGCGAAACTTGAAATAAAAAATGGCATCGTCGGTTGTCATGGTAACCATGTTAATAGGGACAATACTGTGGAAATGGACGTAACACGTGCCTGGGCAACATCCGAAGTTGAAGGACTTATTCTGCGTTCGATTTAAACTGTATATAGTTGTTTTTTTGAATAAACGTAAACCCCACAAGAAGCTTCAGCCTGAACGGACGATGACCACGCTTGTCGGACGTTCTCGGAACACAAAACCGTGCGTTACATTTAGCTCTATTCGTAACGACAATCCGTTTTAAAAGAGAACGTTGGATTTAAAAAATAACACTTGAATCAGCCTGGTTCTGATCGTTCTCAAAATTATTTTAATGTCGTAATCTGAATTATGATATATTTTAAGCGGTTAATATTGTATTATTATTGCGATCAATGTGTTTTAGTGACGCTAAATAGTTTTGATCCCCGTGATGCTTTGCGCTTCCGTTACTTGACGACAGCACCCTCTGGAAGTAAATCGCTGACAGCAGGTACTTCTTTCGTCCAAATGTTACCGTTGTCAGAGAAAGAGTGGCACTACCTATATATTCTTCTACCCTGCATAAGACTAACGTGGTACAGTAAGCCACCTTTATGCACTTACGTTTCATTCAAGTGACGTGACCCGGTTCGAACAAGTGACGAACGAGTCCATCACCAGATCACCGCCATACCGGTTCAATCTGGCTCACGTCACTAGAATGAAACGTAAGTGCATAAAGTTGGCGTACTGTACTATGTTAAAGGTACTTTCCTCCCAACGCCATTTTTCACGATCCTCCACATCAAATACATCCCCAAAGGTCTATTTACTTCCCGTTAGTCAAGCCATTAGTAAAAAAAATTTTTTAAATTTGGCTTCTAGGAGATTTTCTGTTGAATATTGGGAACTAATTTAATAGCATCCTGCTAATATTATTATAATAATAATAACAACAAGGTTTACCACCAGAGTTGGTGGATGGTTGACGGAAGGGTTGTAAGCCGCTGACATCGCACCATTTCGTTAGGAAGGGCAGGGGAGGGAGAGGATTTACTATTTACATATTTCTTTTAAAAAAAGGGGTAAGATCCTCGGAGAGCAATTCCCGACGGAACCCACACTCTGAGTCCATACACACTGTACTTGAGCGAAGAGCATTCCAAACCGGGACGACACGAACCAAAAAGAAGTTGTTTCTGCATTCCAGGCGTGGGAACTGGACAGCAAGTTTCCACGGGTGGGCCCGAGTTTTGTAGGAAGACAGGGCCACGTCAAAAAAAAAGAGATGCACTGAGAGAAGATTACGCAGAATCTTGTAAGTTAATATTAAATCAAATCTCAATCTCCGTAGTTCCAACAACTCAAGCCCTGCCTTGGATAGCCTTCAGTGTGACCAAGATCCTGGAGTGTAGGAAGTTTTTTGGTAAATTTACGCTGGACAGATTCTATTAAGTCAATGTCTTTTGCAAGATAGAGGGACCACACTGGTGTGGCATATTCAAAGATTGGGCGGACGAAGACTTTGAATGCCCAAACTTTAGTTTTAAGGTTTCCTGACATAAAACATTTATTAACAATCGCCAAACGGCGGAACGCCAAGGAGCTGGTCTTCTGACAGTGAAGGGATGACTTAAGGTTCTTAGAGAGCCAGATGCCCATGTCTTTGACCTCTTCCACGATAGGCAGAATATCTCCATCAAGTAGATACCCATATTCAGGTGTTAAATGACCAATGTGAAATGTGTGACATTTCGAAGAAGAAAGTGGCAGCTGCCACATTTGAGACCAATGTTGAACTTTTGCAAATTCCTCCCCGAGTGTACTTGAAGGACCTGGTGCCAAAATTTCTACTGTAGATTTAAGATTGTCTGCAAATTCTACACCAAATGGGGAGGTGGACGCCAGAGACAGGTCATTTATATAACTCAAGATAGTAGAGGGCCAAGCACCGAACCCTGAGTAACACCACTTGGTAGCTGACCCGGTGTGAGAGTGTTTTTTCAACGATTACTTGTTGGGAACGATTTTGAAGAAAAGCAGATAGCCACTTTAGAAGATGTCCACCAATTCCGCAACTGCTAAGTTTAGCCACTAGTTTGCGGTGAACAACGGATTCAAAGGCTTTTTTAAAAGCAAAGTACTACATCACTGGAGGCTCCAGCATCTAAAGCAGAAGTCCACCGGTTATGAACCCACAGAAGCTGGTGCGTTGCTGATCTCCCTGAAAGAAAACCATATTGATCTTTGCCAATAATAGAAAACTCATCCAGAAAAGCTAATAGCTGCTTGCGAATGACTGACTCTATAACCTTGCATGCCACGCAGGTAAGTGCAATCGGCCTATAAGTTTGTGGGTCAGATGGTGAACTCTTCTTAAAAACTGGTAAACAATAGCACATCTCCATATTTCCGCACCTCCCTCAGAAGTCCCGCAATACTCCACGAATTTACTTATTAAATAGGACGGAAAGCCGACGCTTCAACAAGAGTTAAATAAATACAGATGCAAACCTATTTACGTTGCCTTTTGGACTTATATGTTAGACTGCCTGAGCGGAGAATCTAACCCGCTACCTTTGAAACCAAAAACCGAGGTCCTACCTTCCAGCCATACTGACCGCTGAGCCATACTGATGGACCGTGTTCTCGGCCCTTGGTTTCAAAGGCTATGGGTTTGATTCTCCGCTCAGGCAGTCTGACATGTAAGTCCAAAAGGCAACGTAAATAGGTGTGCATTTGTAGTTATTTAATTACTTATCACATGCTGAATACTTAAGGGTAAGGTCTTAAAATGATGTCACTTAAATAAAGAATAAATCCAAGGTAAAGAGTAAACAAAGCAAACAGTCTACAGTCTAAAGATATACTTTGTTCCACATTATGTTTTCAGAAAACTTTCTGTATGACGCCACGTTTTCTTCTACTGCGAGTGCAAAAATTCCGAAAACATCCCATTCATAAATTCTCAGTAACTATGTTGAGTCTACAAGTGTGACATCCACATGTTATTGTACTCTTACGGTGGGGATATCCAGTTGAGGTCTAAACTAGCCCCGGACTAGCGTAGCGCTGGAGCTAACTAACCCTCGACCTCGGAGTTAGTAGACTGAAGAAAAAATTTGGTGATATCCATGTTGGACTAGGTTGGGGTTTTGTTAGCTCTTTACTCCTTAGCCCTCGACCTTCAGGCTAAATTAGCCTTGTTAATGTGTTGTTAAAACTCAGGAATAATTCTAATACTAGATGGATATCACCGCTTTTTACAGCTCGGGTGTAACTGCTCAGTGCTAAGTTAGTCCTCGGCCTTCAGGCTAAATATTGCTTAGCCCTCAGCTTATTTCGTGATGGAAATCACCATTTTTTCTTATTACCGAGTTTAGCCAAAAGGTTAACGTTAACTCTCAACTGGATATCTCCACCGTTAGTGCAAGGAAACGAGTCGTCATCCAGTCAGTTTTCTGAAAACATAATGTGGAACAAACTATAGTAATTTGTCTGATACCCCGTTCGGAGCGCAGGCTTTTAACTTCGAACTGAGAGGAATGCGAGTCGAATCCGGATTAGTTTGCTAGACCCCGTTCGGAGCACAGGATGGCAAGCACGGTGAAAAGGGGTGAGTTGCTAGTTTCCTAACCGTTCTCGAGAACATGCCATTGTCCTTTCATTAGCGGATTCGTGCTTGGAACAACACTCACACCATGGCGCCACCAACCCCAAAATCGTTTAATGGTACTAATCTTTAAATAATCAATGGAGGCAGACGTACTAACTCCCCTTTAAAGTATAGTGTATGTACTTCTTTCATTTATGCGATGTGCATTTGGATCAACAGTAAAAGAAACGCGATTGCCACCAATAGTGGGGTAGATAAGCCTAAACTTCTGCATTTTAGTGAGGAAAGCACCAAATTTGGCACAGATGATAATTTAGGTATACTGATGAAATCTGGATATAGGGCCAACTGAATTTCTCAAACCGGAAGCGGAAACCGGAAGTGCCTATTATTAGCCATGCGCCAAACCAAAAAATAGCTTGCCCAGTCTCTATATCCAGGAAAAAATGTTTAAAAATGCTATTCTTCACATTTCAAGGTATGACAGCTGACTGATAGGTATCTTAACCCTTAAATGCATGAATTATTTTCTGATACTTTTTCTTTAAGGACCACATGATAGTTGGGTCAGTCGGGGGATTCGAACCAGCATTAGCAGGGTTCGGAGACGAGGACGCTGACCACTAGGCTGTTGCTGCTCGCTTTGCTCGGGGTCCCCGGGGACCCCTCACAAAGCTTGCAGTGCGAGTTGGGACTTAGTTTTTTCACGTTTAGTCAGCCGTTACCTGCAGGTAACCGTATGCAACATGGGGTTAAAGGCTGAAACGGAGGTCAAAAGGTCAAATTTTAGGCAAATAATCGCATATTTTTCATTTTCCGCTAAACCGCTGCTTTTCAAAGGAAAAAAGTGTTTAAAAATGTGGCGCATCATACCTTAATACTACTCTTGACATCTTTGAGTATGACAGTCCTGGCTAAAACTTAGCTTAAGGGGTCAAACCAAGGTCAAAAGGTCAAATTTCGGGCGAAAAATCGCATTTTTGTCATTTTCTGTAAAACCGTTACTTTTACTAAGGAAAAAGGCGTTTAAAATGTGGCGCATCATAACTTAATACTACTCACGACAGTTTTGGGTATGATAGCCTTGACTAAAAGGTAACTTGAGGGGTACAAACGAAGGTCAAATATCAAATTTTGGACGAAAAATAAAATTTTTGGCATTTTCAACAAGAAAAGTAGCCCATTCCTAGTGTTTTCATATGACTTTATGAGTGTTGGCTCCTCAACATTCGAAGAAAGAAGAGAAGAATTCGTTCTGCCTTTGTCTGTGTTGTACTAATTGGTCATTAACTTTAGCGTTCAGATTGCTTTCAAACTGTGTTTCCAGACATGCCCTTGCCAGGATATAAGATACCTCACCCTTCAGAGTGGTGTGTGGGTATATCTGAGAATCCTGGGAATTCAGAGCTCCAGAAGGTCGGTTTAGCTTGTCCTATTCCTTATACGACTGATGTACCCATTCTTCAGGGAATGCCCGGAACAAATCTTCTTTCTCAGCTTTTCTGACCTGAACTAATGAATTGTGGAATCTCGTCATCTTAGGACTAGCACTGAAAGTTAAGTGGCCTTTTCGGTTGCAAACCAGGTTTATCTGTCCTCTTCTCTCCACCTCGTTGGCTACTTCGTTACACTCTTATAGCAACACAGATTGGAGCAGTCATATTAAGCAACAATCAGGTTTATAGTCTCAAAACATTTATTCAGAACATTATTAGACTGAAGATTTTCAAACTTCAGGTTGCTACACGTACGTGGAATGACATGGAATGACTTCTCAGTTTCAAACAACTATGTAAAGATCATACGAATCCTTCAGTCTTAAGACATGCATGCAGCTTACATGAACATAGCTACATAATACACTTCTCAGTCTTCCAACAGTTATACAGGTAGAATACCCCACTTTGTTTCTGACAGCTTTACAGGGTTTGATATCTATTTGAGTGTATAAAGATGATCTAATACTAACTGCTGATCCAACTTCTCTTCAGCTACAAGTAGCTTCACTGAAGGCCTGTGCTCTTTCATCCTTCAACAAAGCTACAGAAAATGGATTTGTCTTTGTATCAACCATTAGGAAAAAACGGAGAATTGTCACATTCACAGATAAACTAGTTCTTTGTCAGTTTATGGAACGCTGCGTATAAAAGTTATTTTGTGCCCACTTTAGCCCTGAAAACTTATACACCCAAAGGATCTAGCTCCTCCTTAGTATTTAGACCTTTGTGCTGATATGTGCTTCTCCACCTACGTCTTGCCTTCCTTTACATATGTACATGTAAAGGCTTTAGACATAAAAGTAGTTGGATTCCTCTGATTTCAAATATTGCAAAGCGAGAATGCATTTTATCAGTAAATGCATAAACAGAGAAGGTCTCACTACTTCTAAACATTCAAAGACCAACACAAAACAAATCTTTCTCTACAATGACTGTTCAGCAGAGAAGATCTGGCTTCTCCTTCTCAAAACACCCACGCTGAGCAGCTGGTTCATTCTCGATGTTTCAACACTACAGAGAAAGAATCTGACTCCTTTTCAGTCTTTATGAAGAGTCTGGCACCCACTCATGTTGTTAACACTTGCACATGTAATATCGCTCTTCCTTCTATTTAGTTTAAAGACAGGGTTAAAGGATTCCGCTCCTTAGCGCACATGTGACTACTCTAGCCTGCAGGATCTGTGTCTTCTCCAGCCATTAGACTACAATAATGCAATTCCTGGGTCTTCTTCGACCGTTAGACAGCTACAATACAAGATTTGAGGTCATCTTCAGCCATTAAGCAGCTGCAATACAGGATTCAGCTCTTTTTCAGCCATTAAGCTGCTACAATGCAGCAACCGTATTTTCTGAGCTATTAAGCAGCTATAATACAAGATACATGTTTAATAGGGTCTTTTTAGAATCTTGATAGGGTCGTTTTCAGCCGTTACACAGCTACGGTGCATTCGTTAGCTATTATGCAACTATAATGCAAGATCCAGGTCTTCTCCATCAGTTAGTCAGCTACCATTATCTGGGGCCAACTTCAGCTCTATAGCTAGCTACAATAAGGGATACGGGTCCGCTTTAGCCATTAAGCAGCTACAATACAGGTTCCGGCTCTTCTTTAGCTGTCTTCTTGTGCCATTAGGCAGCTACAATATAGGTTTGACCCCTTAAACTACCTTTTAGCCAGAGCTGTCATATTCAAAGATGTCAAGAGTAGTATTAAGGTATGATGTACCATATTTTAAACACTCTTAAACAGGGTACGGACTTTCTTCAGCCGTATGCAGCTACACTTACAGGATTATAACTCTTTTACAGCTGTATAACTTCAATATGTAAACTTGATAACGTCCTCAGCAGGTTTGATTTTTGGTTGGTGTGCGAAGTTTAATATTGCTTTCAGCTTATGAGTTACTTTTTAGCAATTTGGACCATCTGGTAGTAACTCATACTATTGCAGTGAAACTGATCTAAAGGGAAGCTGTCGAGAGCTATTGCTTTGCTCCATGTATCACATGATTGCTGTGACACTTATAGGACAAACAACATCGTTCTAACAACGAGTCCTGCTGATAGCATGATCATAACATGTGTTTACTTCCTGCATGTACAATTAGCAGTATAGTAGGCCATGTGATTCCATAGTGGCTGATTACGTCACAATATCTCACAATTTCTAACTAAACCATCGAACCTGGCACATTTTTTATTTAGACAAAAAAGGTCTAAATTCGATTTCCTTTAATTATGTTGTGACATGGTTTTTTTGCGTGAAAACAACGGTTTAGCAGAAAATGAAAAAAATGTGATTTTTCGTCCAAAATTTGATTTTTGACCTTCGTTTGACCCCTTAAGCTACCACTTAGTCTATGCTGTCAGACCCAAAACTGTCACGAGTAGTATTAAGGTATGATGCGCCACAGTTTAAAAGCTTTTTACCTTTGTAAAAGCAACGATTTAGCAGAAAAAGCACAAAAATGTGATTTTTCGTCCAAAATTTGACCACTTGACCTTGGTATGACCCCTTAAGCAACCTTTTAGCTAGAGCTGTCATATCCAAAGATGTCAAGAGTAGTATTAAGGTATGATGCACCATATTTTAAACACTTTTTCCTTTGTAAAAGCAATGGTTTAGCAGAAACTGACATAAATGTAATTTTTCGCCCAAAATTTGACCTTTTGACCTTGGTTTGACCCCTTAAACTACCTTTTAGCCAGAGCTGTCATATTCAAAGATGTCAAGAGTAGTATTAAGGTATGATGTACCATATTTTAAACACTCTTTTCCTTTGTAAAAGCAACGGTTTAGCAGAAACTGACAAAAATATAATTTTTCGCCCAAAATTTGACCTTTTGACCTCCGTTTCAGCCCTTAAGCTACTTATCAGTCAGCCGTCATACCTTGAAATATGAAGAATAGTATTCAGGTATGATGCGCCACATTTTAAACATTTTTTTCCCGGATATGGAGACTGGTTAAGCTATTTTTTGGTTTGGCTCATGGCTGAAAACAGGCGCTTCCGGTTTCCACTTCCGGTTTGAGAAATTCAGTTGGCCCTATATCCAGATTTCATCAGTATGCCTAAATTAGCATCTGTGCCAAATTTGGTGCTTTCCTCAGTAAAATGCAGAAGTCACCCTATTTTAGTGGCTTATCTGCCCCACTACAAGTGATGGAATGTTGCAAATTCGGGAATTCGACTCATATTTCCGTCCGGAGCCCACTAACGTGAAGGGATGCAAAGCGAAGCGTGTTCCATCCACCTACGAATGCGGATTCATTTCTCGGATATTATCTACTTCACTTCGGATGTGCCTGTCCCTTTATGAGCGCATTTTTCATTTATATGCGGATTAAAGATGCGCTCCGAACTGGGTATGATGTAGATCGGGATGGCCTCTTTCTGTGGCGCAATGGATAAAGAAATAAAACCCCTTCGCGGTATGTCGTGCGACCCGTTGAGAATAGCGTTTGTAACATTTACGCAGCTTAGGGTTAATGTCGCAAAATCAACTCGAACGAAAGAAAAAAACAAGAAAATGACTGTGTTGGCAACATTTACATACGTTTGATCTAATGTCGCAAAACTAAGTCACACAGGGAAGCCAACAGGGATGCATGTACCTTTAACTTACCTTGTAGCAGTGCACTTTAAATCCATTGACAATGACGTCAAAATTCTTTCCACCTTGTCAGGGCACTTGCTTGACTGCCTGCAATAGTTGACAAGGCAAGCAAATAGAACTAAATAAAATTAAATAGAATCCATTGATAATCGGCTGGTGGTTTATTTGTTGAACGCGGGAACATCAAACAAACTCCAAAAGCCCCAAGAAAACCAGTGAAACAGCCAGAAAGTGCAAATAATTTCAATGGAGAGGGAAACTATTCTTACCACTCTTAGGCCGGTAGGGAAGTCGTGTTGCAGTTTACTTTTCAAAGCGTGGGCCTATAAAAAGAAGATAGACAGAAAAGGCAAAAATTACTTAAATATTTTTTTGTTTAGGTGATGTAACTAAAACAGTTACACACGAAATGAATACTGGAATTTGGATAAAAAAAAATTACAGTTAGGCTGTTAAGTGGTGGGCCTGACCCCACGAAGAGTTAAACTACGAATTTCCCTTCCTTGTGTGGTGCACGGGTAGCCGTAAGCACTGGGGCGTTAGATTCGATAGGTGTCTTGGTCCCAGCTGTACATCTCTGGCTTTTTATAGACTCGGGTTCGATCCTGGTGATGGGAAGTGTACATGTACAGGTTTTTCTCCGGTTGTTTCCCAGCCAGTTGCACGAGGGTTTCCTCCGGCTACTCCGGTTTCCTCCCTCCTGCAGCAAAAAGCAATTGACACGTTGGTGGTTCCTTCCACTCAGGGTTGTAGCTAGGAATTTTTTTTATCCCCCCGCACCAGAATTAAAATGAAGTGCCTCCCCTCCCCAAAAACAAAAAATCCCATTCCCCAATGAAGAGTTTTTTCCCTGGTTGCAAATATGAGTGTTTTGAAAATTTTTTTCGTCGAGCATATTAATGAAACCTAGACTTAGGAATTAGTTTAAGGCCGCCCGCGCACCAAGTCGCTCAGGGCGCGGGCGGCCGAAGCCTCTGCGCATCTCATCTTGAGGTCGAGGATGCCATTTTGTGACAATTCGAAGTATTTTTTTTTACGTTAAGAAAAGTAATGTGGTTTTTTTCCGGATTACTGGGTTTAAAAACAAATTAATAAAGTCGTTTTAACGCAGTAATCAACAGTTTTATAATTTTTTTTTATTAACAATCAGCATTTTTTTTTTGTGGGTTACCGTTTCCGTGTTTCAACAGTATAACTCGGCTATTGAAGCAGACTTTAAAAAAAATAAATTAGTCATTTTCATGTCTGGCGTGAAATTTTGTTGAAATTGTAAACGCGATTAACTCATTCCAACCCAGGGCATTTATTTTACATGTTAACTGGAGGTCCAAGTGGACCTGCAGCCGCCTAAAGTGGACTTCCGGTTAAACTCAATTGGACTCACTGGAGGTCCAACCTAAAAAGGAAATAAAATGTCAAGTTTAATACATTAATACTTTCATGAGAATGTTTTTTCGCTCACTACAAATTTTGGGGATATGGATAATGAATTCATATTCAATCCAGTTCACAACGAATCTTCACGGTAGGTAAAATCCAGTAGCGTGCACAGACCATCGAGAGGGCAGGGGCAACTTTTGTGAAAGGACACGTTGAGGTTTTATTTTTCTGGTTTTGAAGGCTTATTCGGTTTCGACAAATTGTCACTTTTTGCGTAGCTGAAAAAAACCTTGACTATCCTGAAGACATATTTTTATTTATAAAAAGTAAGTATCTAGTGGGAAAAACTGAAAGATTTACATTATATAATGCACTCAGCAATACTGATTTTGTAAAAATGTTTCCAACGGCACTTTACAAGGCCAGAAAATACTGGAAAATAGCAAAAATGCGTTAGCTTCCGGGGCTCTGCCCCAGACCCTACTGGAAGAGCTCACAGCGCTCCCCCAGGCCCCCTACATGTTATTGGTTTCCACCTACACACAATTTGGCTAAATGACTAGTGTTGCCTTCTCAGTACAAAACCCCACTTACACCACTGCACATAGTTTGATTTTCTTATTATGTTATAGTTAAGCCATTAACGTAATGGTGCCCTTTATATATTAAAGTAGTGCCCTTTTGTGAGAGTGGATCTCCAGTCACATTTCCTAAAAAAAGGCCCTGTTCCAAACTGTAAGCTTTATCCAGGAACAAGCTATTTTTATTTCGCTTACCAACAAAATACCTATCTTCTCATGCCGCGTAAACATGGTATCGCTCGCTCTCATGGCAGCTTTCAATTTTTAACCATTTTTTTGTCAACTTCGGAACTTTTAGATTTTTCTTTGTTTGGAATTTTACGATTTTTCACAAGATTAGGAGAGCATGATCTTTCGTTTGAAACCTTTACCACCTTTTTACGATTTTTAAACGTTTAAAATTATTCTCATTGAAACACTGTCTACTGCGCCCCTACCATTAGGGCGCGTTTACGCACCGACTCGCCTTTGCATTCTCGCAGCTAGAACTCAATCGCGATAGCAAAGGTGACATTGCCATGGTAACAACGCTAAATGGATTAGCTAAATCCGACATCGTTTGAGTAAATACTTGTAGTCCTCTAATCCGTGTCAATGATATAAAGAATTCCTCATGACGAAACAATTTTCCCAAACGCTTCTGAACTCACGCTATTTGCTGTTTTCGTTGCGAGGCGGCAGACATAAAACCGCCGCCATGTTGGAATTTGAGGTGATTTCTAGCTTCTAGATGCGAGAATGCAAAAGCGAGTGGTTGCGAAAACGTGCCCTTAGAGCTCCTGGCGTACATGTCACTCTGTTTAACCAATTTACCTGGACCGGTGTTAGTGGCATGCCCTCCGCTATCCACCCTTTCACGAGGAAAACTATATTATTATTATATTATTTTACGTTACGCAGTTCTCTAGAAATAACCTCGAGTTGTTAAACAAATCTCAATATCGTAGTCCACTATGAAGGCCTCTTCACGATCCTAGCCTGAAGAACCCCCCCCCCCCCCTCCCGCACGTGCGGGGGCTGCAGGGGTGCTGGTTACGGCCCTGTTTCTGCTTGGGCCTTCAAAAAGCTGTATAGCTTACTGGCCGACACCTACTATACATCTATATATCCTTACGAGTAGGATCTACATTATCGGTTTTATTCGAAATTGACAATTATAGATTCTTACACCGACAATTTTTGCCTTTTTTCAGCTGAAAAAGGTAAACCAATTTGAATTGAAGTCGTCGACAACCTGGGAACCACATGAGGCAGATATACGCAGTTTGTTGCATTCTTATCGAGGAAACTTTTGAGCAGAAACACATTCGTTTTAGGTTTTACTTTTTAAATTAAAAAGTTGCGACTTATAAATTTACTTTTGTATCGAAGTTCACTTCAAAGTTAATGAGCCACACTTTTCTTTTATATGGCTGAAGGGTTAAAGGCTGGTACAGGTTATCGGTCTGACAACGTATCGGTAATTGGTACTTGATTGGCCAAATGTGGTATCGATCAGCAACAGAATAAATTTGTAGGGGAGAGGTAATGTGGCGAGTTCTCAGTGGGCATTGAACGCCACTCGCCACGTGCGAGAGTTCACCACCACGCGGGACATGGGAGCAAGCAGTTGGTATCAGTTGTAAAGGGTTGAAGAGAGTTGACGGTTGAGAGAGAACGTGAATGGCTGCAATCACCCGATCAGAGATCGACACTCAGGTGAGCAAAGCATTTATTAACGTGAATAAATTCAGATTGTTCACTTAATACAACTGAGTTAATCCGAGGCATTAACCGCAGAAGCACCGAGGACGAAAGCTTGCCGCAGTAACCTTCAATAAAGTTGGTCTCCTGACAAGACGATACACCCACAAGTACTTAAGAACAACGCCACTTTAACTTACCTCCCACCTTTACACTTTATGGCCTTGTTCATCTGAATACAAAGCATACAGAACGAAGACAGAGAAAAATTTTACACAACAGAATCAATAATAGGTAAAAGAGAAGGTATTACAATAAAAAAATAACCCCTGAAGAGGGGTCAAGGATAAAATGCAGCGCACAATATGTCGCCATATTGAAATAACGTAGCAGCAACAGGACGCTAAATTTGGTTGGCCTGGAGGTTACTTAAACAATTAAACCATTTAAACAAGGGGTGGGGGAAGTTTTTAACAACATTCATGGAAATTTGTTTATTAGCGGTACTTCTATAAGCCTCCAGGCCCAACCGAAGTTTTTTAATTTTGTCGTGATGCACAATTAGAATTTTGCTAACTAGCACATGATGACAACCATGGAATGTTTAAGTACAGCATAAGATGGATCATTCCTAACCAACGCCCCCAACATGGTCCAACTTTCTACCAATCGTACGATGGCACTGTTCTACATAGATACAGGGACATGCAATGCATGTAATTGTAATAGCATAAACTACATCACTCAAATCGTCAATTTTTGGGTCAAAATGTCAAAACAGCCAAATTCAGGCAGGTGGGTGTCAGTTCACCTGAATTGCCAAGCAGACCCAACTTCCTGTACTTGCAAGGTGGGGGAAGGCTGGACTACTTCATGGATTGTCAGAGACGGTCTGGAAACGACCCTCACATCGTATTTGAGTAAGAACGGTAAAGCCAAAGGCTCACAAGAAATAACTAAATACAGATGCAAACCTGTTTACGTTGCCTTTTGGACTTATATGTCAGACTGCCTGAGCGGGGAATCGAACCCAGGACCTTTGAAATCAAAGGCCGAGATTCTACCGCTGAGCCAGACTGACACGGACTTTTAAAAGGAAACGTCCATAGGCAGCATTTAACACCAAACTTCCACCAAACACCACCATGAAGAGGCAAATCTCCAGAGGTGATGAAAATGCCTCAGCAAATGAGTCATACTAAGAATTCTCCAAGGTAAATAAAAAGTAGATGAAATATTCAGAAGAGCGTCCTTTTCGGCTGTAAGGTGCTAAGGAAGTAGACGATTAGTTTCAAGTCAAGGCTCAATTCCAATTTACTTCTCACTGTATAGCTTGGGGACTATACATCTATAGCGTTACATATTAGGCCATTGTCCAGAATTCAACCTTCTGTCCGACCCTGTAGGCTTCTACAGGTTCTGACCGTTCAGTCCGAACCCCTAACACAAATTAGTGAGTCGTCGAGCTCGGGCTTCTTAAATAACAGCCCGAGTCGTAGCCTCGTAACCAGCAGATTACGGCTAATCCAGTGCGATCCGGTTCTAACTGAGTTGAACAATAGGACACTCTCGCACTCGACTGTTAGGCACTGTGGCAACTCCCGCGTGTACACGGTGGTTAGCAGCATGCGCGCAACAGCTCTGTTAACGGCAAGGTGCACTACGGAGCGCTCACTCCGTAGATTGCGTGTTGCTGTCCATGTAAGCCGTTACATCCCTCCTCCCCTAAGAGTTTGCTTAGGTAAAGGAACGATGTGCCTTTGCGTAATGCTATAAGTACGCTCCCATACAGTGGGTTTAGTACCCATAAATCGTGTCGAGCAATTTATTCAATCATAAAAACTTAAAACTATACAGAGTTTCATGAAACCTACGGCCTTAATGAGGCCCATGCACTAAGCTTATTCCTACAACACTGTACAATCTTCATTACGTTGCATTTTACATATGTACTGCTTCTCTCCAGTATGACCAGAGGAAGTTACTACACAATAAAAATAGTTCCACTACAGTTTGCGACTCCCACATTTAAACGTTTTCTTTCCACTTGTGTATGTGTGTGTGTGTTCTATCATTTCACATCCCTTACTTGATGTTATTAAGATCAACTGTTTGTTTTTTGTTTTCAGAATTTTGACCTTAGGTCCCATTCATCACATTTAACTGGCTTCTTTCCACCTAAACACCTGAATTTATGCATCTTTTGCACTAAGTTCTGTGTATTTCCTTTAAACTTTGCACATCGTGTTTTATTGGTTTACCAGTTACTTTAACTCAGTGCGTTAAATTACTTCTTTTAAATTCTGTTAATTTTTGTTCCAAATTTCTTGTTTTTTTTCTAATGCACTTCACCTACTTTTTTGATTGTTTTGAATTTCTGCGTATTTTAAATGCACCGAAATTCTATCGTTTTAATTTTTGTTGAAGTTGCGAAGTTGATGGCTTGACTGGATCTGCCGTGGGTTGCCCTTTCGTCGGAATGTCCAGGAGTTCTGTTGTGTCCTTGGCTTTTGGCTTCTCGGCGGTGGTTTTGATGACTGGTACTCCCCACGGATTTTCCATACTCGGAGGCAGGTCATTTGCATACTTCATCTGTACTCTCTCCGTTGTTGGATGTCCTGGTTGGCCCAACTGAAGCTCGTAGTTGTCCATCACTTTGTCCCAATACGACCTTGACATGGTGCATGATGATTTTGAAGAAAACATTTGCGGCCAAAGTCCCCAGTCCACACTTGTGTCGATATGTGCTGTTGCCTCGAAGTTGGATTTTGGGTCGACTTGTCGCTCATCTTTGGTTTTGGCGGAGGAGGGGGGGTGGTCAATGACGTCACACCCTTGATTGGCATTGGCATTTCTTGCTGTTGCTGCTGTTGGAATGCTGCTTCGGTCGACATCCTTGGGGGGGGGGGACAGCCAAATTTCCTGGAGCGGTGGATTTTTGGGGTCTGTTCCCGATGCTGTTGACTGTTTGCTGTTGACCCTCTGCAAACTTGGCTTCAACCTTCTGAATTGCAGCTTCTTTACCCTTCTTCTTACACCCTGGTGATGGCTGTCGATTTTATTTCTCTCCTCCATCCTTAGTTTCCTTTCTACCGTCCCTCTCGTCTTTCTTCTCCATCCTGAGTATCCAGACTTTGGTTTTCCCCTTTTTTTCCCCCTTCCTCTTGCCACCATCCTTTGCTGATGGCTGCGGCGGAGTGCTGCACAGATCCAACAGTTTACGTTTTATACATTTGAAAAAAAATGCCTTTTCACCAATCTGCGCAGGTTCCCTTCGGGGGTTTGTGTATGCAAATCCTTGCAAATCTGCCCGCAGATCCTTCAAACCCTGAAATTATCGCACAACTGTACCACGCCCGTTTCAACTCGCTCGGTTTGTAATTTGCTCCCGTTATGCTGCCGCTGGTTTGCAACATCGCTTCACAAGCAAGGATTGGATTACCAGGTAAGTAAAAAACGTACTTCAATCTATTGGAGTTCCGATCTATAGTGAAATTGTAAAAAAAAAAAAAACCCGTTTCCAGGTGGTTTTCAAGGCAGACACGGACCTACGCCATTTTCTCCTTCCAATCTCCCTGTTTTAGATTTTTCTCTCTCTGGGAGTGGGAGAATTAGGCCTACGCCCGCTTCCCCCCTCCCCAATTCCTATCGTTTTAACAGGGAAAACTGTGGCCGACCCCCCCCCCCCCGCATCTCCTTTAGACAAAAGTGAGTGGTACAAAATACATTTTGAATTCTATATATATGTGAATGTTTGTGTTGAATGAACTTGGAAATGCCCCAAAATGCTAGGCGCTTCCTATATCATTCCCTCCCTTTCCAGTTATTTTTATTGCAGCAACATCACATGTGTGCCAATAGTTTGTAGCTTAAAACCGACCTAGGTGAGGATCACACGTATAAAAATTCTTAACCTGCGTTATTGTTTTTTCTTTGACTCCCCCCACCTCCCGATTCACTTTCGCAATGGTAAGAGTGGTGTGGGTTGTCAGGTAACACTAGTTTGTTTTTCGTATCCCTAGGCATAACCTTGTTCTTTTTAGGTTCAGGGACCTTTGGTGGGGTCACATTTGCATGGTAAAAGAATGGATTTAACTGGGCAACATTCAGAGGACCTCGTTCAACTCCTGTTGTCATGTCGCATAGTATGTGCGTTTTTTCAGATTTTTTCTGAAATTATGTATGGTCCTGAAAGTTTAGAGCAAGGGACGAAGCTATCCCTCGTGCCGCATTTGACAGGGTGTGTGTACGGCGGACTATATAATCTCCTACTCTTTGGGGTAGAGGTTTATGTCGTCTGTCAAAATAGATGCCTTCAGAGACTGCTTAGCTAGTTTATACATCTCAGAAGAACGCTGTATTATCTCCATTTGAACCTCAGTCTGGTTTTTGGTTTTGTGCATAAAGGCCCCTTTGTTAGCCGGGAAAGCTCATACCCCCATGGACCAGCTGGGTTTCGTCATGAGTCCATGAAAAGTTCCGTAGGAACGATGAGTAACACACTTCTATTAGGGTGGTGTCCTAGCGTTTGACCGATGACAGAGACTCGCCTCGACCACCATTGGAACTAAACAGTGAAAACCTTCAATTTCAAAAACTAGATGGCGCCAGTAATTTGTGCCTTTTAAAACTTCAGTATCATTTACAGCTTGTTTGTGGGCTCTCAATGTTATTCATAAATTCTTATTTAAAGTATTCTTTGGAATTCTCAGACGAATAAAATTTATTAAGCTATATTCTAAACTATTTTCGGAATTATTTTTAACCAATCACGAAGCAGTTTGGTTAAAACGAACGCCATGACATGTGTTATGTAATGTGCCACTCGTGCTTCAACTAAAAAAGTGAAATCCTCCAAGTCAACTGCCAGAAAGCGACAGACGAGGAAATTCAACTTTATAAACAACAAGAAAGTAGTTTGATAATATGGCAAAGAATGTTTGCTCACTTAGTGCAATTATTTTGTTGGTGGTCCGTGTTCATACTGGAGATAATCCCCTAAACAGTAAAAAGTGTGGTAAGGCATATCTACGATTATCTGTTGCACATTTTAAGTCGAAAGACAGGAAGCTGATTATTTCTAAAGTGTGACACGTCGTATTATGATTTGTGAGATTTTCTGCTGCATTTTCTACATTCTACGACAAAACAGTGAGAATGTGTTTAAATGTGGAAACCGTAGTAAAGCCTTTTAACTGAAGCTCATGTTTAGTTGCGTTTGGGGGCGAGAAGTGTCTTAATGTTTTTGTGACGAGAAGCCTATTAAAAACATAGTATGGGGTACTGCAATTTCTGGTGAATGAGGCTTGTTGCAACGTAAATGAATTTTTTCTACCGATCGTTCCTTAAATCAAGTTTGTAGTACGCAATTATCTTATTTAACGTGAATATCAGACGATGTATACTCGTATACAAAACGGTGTGAAAACCTGGAAATGCAACTATAGTGGTGCCGCTTTTCATACATAATTAAAAGAAATAGACAACTTTTAAATGCCAGATATTTTTATTAGTATCCGTTTTCTAAGTAAGAAATATTACAATGCATAGTCAACGTTTTTTAATGAGACACTTAAGTGAAAATTTAAAAAAGCTACAATTTCGTTGTAAAAGTGTGTAGCAATGTAGTCGAATGGATAATGGTGTAAACCCCTTGAAGTTTGAATTGTATGCTGAAGCATTTTTATTGAGAAGCCCTTTATTATCTACGGTCGAATTCTACTCTAGCTGATTTTGTAAGGTGTGTGCTACTTCAAATACTAAGCTTCAGCAGGTGCCCTTTTCGGCAAAACAATGAATGACATTAAAAAAAATTTATAAATTTACAACTTTAAATTCTTATTCGTCGCTTATACATGACACTGTGCAAGAGTGCATTTTTTAGGGTACTGCTACTCCGAAGCAGAAGGGGGGGGGGGGGAAGGCTCCCGCTTCAAAATCCTTTACACATTCATATATCTTTCAATTTTGGCGTCACTGGTTATTAGTGCTAAAAAATTGTTTAAAATATGAGTAATCGAAACTTGTCAGCCTAAAAAGTGTTCGGTAATGAGAGAGCGCCTCCGTTACTCTGTCCAGTGGCACAGACAAGAAACATTGTGGAGGGGGACGAATAAAGCCAGCTCGCGGTTTGTGGGAACGCTTCCCTAAAGCATTCCGAGGAATTGAAGCAATTTATGGTACATCACTGCCGAATCCTGCTTCTTTAGAGTACTTATTTATTTTACGTATTCTGGCAAATTTCTGTAGCGTTATGACACAAAGGCGGAAGAAGTATCGTTTATGTTACACGAATCCTATAAAATACTTAGTGCGTGACAGTGTATCTGCTTATAAATGAAGCTTGTTACAGTGTAGATGGATTCGTTCCGGCAATCAATCCTTAGAATTAAAATTGTAGTACCAATTTCGTGTTTAACGAATGTGAGACAATACGTATTCCAGTACACAATAGTGGGAAAACCTTAAAATGCAAATTTTCTGATGCCACATTCTAACATATTTCAAAGAAGTATCCTTTAAACGTTATTTTTTTTTATAAACAACCAATTGTGAAACACATAATAATGATGTTGCATGGCATACGTTACTTTGATGAGACACTTAAGAGCTTGTTAACAAAGCTACACTTTCGTTGAATTTTTTGAAGTATCGTAAATTGAATGCGTAATGGTGTGAAGCCCTGGAAGTGTTAATTGTGTGATGCTGCAATTTTACTTCTACAGTAACTAATATCATTGGGTTATTTTGCCTGTCGAGCAATGATGTAAATAACGAGGGGGGGGGGGGGACGCGGGCAGGTCAAGCGCCCCTCCCCCTCAAAAAAGAAGCCAAGGCGTATTTTTTTTTTCGATATTGACCTTTAAACGTTTTATTTTGTTTGATAGCCATAATATACAGTATGCAAATGACGAAAATAGTCATTCAATCAAAATGAAGCGGTTGTGCGTTTCCTAGCAAGGGAGCGTAAAGGGGCCGTTAAATTTGCTCCTCCCCCAGAAAAAAAAATTATTTACGCCATTTCTCTCGAGGTCAGGTGCAGCAGGATATTGAGGGCCCTACTGTGTAGCCGACAGAAATCAGGGAATTAGCCGAATGCGATACGAGGGTCCTTCCCCCTCCCCCCCCCCCCCAAAAAAAAAGTAAGTAAATTTATTTTGTTCAAAGTCTTGGACAAAAGAACGGTCCTGGGGATAACAAAACGGCCAAGGGGCAAAGTACAAAGTAGCAAGCAACCACCCCCCCTCCCATATATATATTTTTTTTTTTGGGGGGGGGAAGGGAGTTGCTTCCTACTTTCGTACTTTGCCCCTAGGCCGTTTTACCCCCAGGAGGGCAGTTTTTTTGTGCCTCCCCACTCTCTGACTCTCCGATGGGGAAGCAAGGGCAGGAAACCAAGGGGATCTGGGGCCGTAGCCTCGACTTGATCGCTTTCGACACAAAAAGTAAGATATAACGTCGAATACTGTTTGAAAAGACCTCATAGTGTGAGTCCCGAACACCTTGCGAGGTTGCCCTGTCGCATTCGGCCAACTAAACGTAAGCGGCCATTTTTAAGAGCTTTGGGGATCGAGGTTACGGTACTTCCGGTACAACGGTACTTTGGCTACAGCACTTCGTTGCAAGTGAATACGGTACTGCTTGCCTCTACTTATAAAATTAAATATTTCGTTGATATGTATGTAACGCATGCAATGATAAACTATCAAATTATTACAGTTGTTCGCTGCATAAATAGATATCCACGACATTTATTTGTGTAGAATTACTTGAGCTGCTATTCGCTTCCAATGGCATTCACGTCTATTTTTTGAATACACCGCGATTAGTCATGCGCAGAGTCGTCAAGAGCTTCTGAAGGAGAGACGGGAATAATGAACAAAGGACCATTGGTATCATAAATCCCAGTTTTCAAAGGATCTTTTTTCCGAAATTAATAGCTTTAATCAACGTTTTCTAACCATTAGATGATTAATTTTTCATAACCACGGTTCACCGACATAAATAACGATAAAATAATAATAAATAAATACTTCGAAGTAATTAGGACGATCATTTTCATGCTATTTACATGAAAGTGCTGCCACTAAGACAAAATCACATTAGATCTTGGTCTCCCTTCACCGCCGATCAAAATTAGCTTATTTCAACTTTGAACTTTTAAAATTTTCAAAACGTAACATTTAATTTTAATAAATGGGAACGGTTTCAGGGTCCATGCCCTACCGTCTCCTTACCGGACTCTTCATAATGGACTAAACCATATTATTATTATTATTAAATGTTATGAATTACTAGGTTATATTTAACCAGTGCATGCTGGGCCAGAGGAAAGCAGCGGGTACGGGGAGGGGGGGGGGGGGTTGGCAGTGCCGTAATTAGGGGTGGTGCAAAGGGTTGCAAGGCACCCAGGCTCAGGAAGCAGGGGCCCAAAACTCACCAATTGGGGGCCCAAATAAGATAATATTTACTACGTTTTGGTTGGGGTTGTTACTTTGCCCCTAAATTTGTTTACTTGTTGAGAAGGGGCCGAACATTTCGCCCTTTCACCTTTCCTTGGAAAAAGCTAGTTGCGGCATTGGGGTGGCGAGCAGGAACGAGCTAGACTTTCAAAGGTGGGGGGCGGGGGGGGCGGGTTGGATTTGGAAAAAAAGAGAAATTGCACCAGTTTTTGAGGGACTTTTCTTTTTTGGTGTTCCTTGCTACCTATGCTCCTCCCAATTATAGGACCGTTTTGTTCCAATGAAAAGGCAAAAGGAGATTTAGGTTGAAAAGGACATTTTTTACTATCCTGTTGACCGTTTCGTTGGTTGGGCAGAAAAAAAGGGCATCTAGGGATCAAAAAAGGGCATCATTCGGTTAAAGTGGACCAGGTGCCCCTATGTAGCTACGCCCTTGCAGTGAAGGGGCAAAGAAGACCAATAAATGGGTCTCACCTGGTAGAGGGTTTCAGCTCGTTGAGGAGAAAAATTATTGCCAGCAAGCTTTAGGTTGTCGAATTTGAAAAGTGGCTATTGAGACTTATGGAATAGTAGCGAAATCTCATCTATCAAAACATTAAAAAAATATGCATTAATAATAGCAATTCCAGATACAGTGATAAAAACATATCTTTCCCGGAAGCGAGGATGCGTTCAGTTTCTGCTGAGGTAGCAGGACGGAGTGGGTTGGGGGCCGAGAACCCCCAACTCAGAATTTTTTTATGAAATGGGGGGGGGGAGGGGTTGGTAAAGGAATACCTTATTTGAAAGGTCTTAATTTGGCGAGTAAAATGCCGCAACGATAGCTTCGATACGATGAACCCATCCAAAATGGCAGCCGGTCAAACTTTAGATATTTCCTCTGTATCCCTATGTATTACTCAGGCTAAAGACGTAGTAAAGAGACGTAGATGGCAGCAAAATGCTTCGTTGAATTTGATTGGATCACACCTACAACGTCTTTTGCGTTTTGAAACCCAGAGTGTGGGCCTTTCCAGGGTGGGGGCTGGGGGAACACTGAGGCCCACACTCTGGGCTTCAAACCGCAGAAGATTTGGGTGTAATCCAACTAAATTGAACGAAGAAGCATTTTGCTGCCATCTATGTCCCTTTACGACGTCTTTGGCCTGAGTAA
>JAHWFP010006206.1:0-14175 GCA_023313725.1 Lithobius niger
ATGGCTACGTCCATATTTATTGGTTTTTACTGAATAACTTTTCAGTGCTTTATTCTATTGATCTGGCTCTTCCATCAACGGACAGGTCTCGTCGAGACGATTAAAATGGTGTATTGGAATGTCCAAATTGGTCAAAACGGCACGTTTTGTCTGCGACTGTGCCAGATTATCTGCGACATACATAGTCGCACGTCGCACCCCTTTCTGCCTTCAGGCTTGGTAGGGGGTGGTTGTACCAACTATGCTACCAGAGTGGACCCTGGTTATAGGCTCAAGCCAATGTTCGACCTTTCTCGTTTGGAATATAAGGTTAGCCCTCAATTTTCCGAGTTGACTATTGTTTGATGTGGGAAGTAAATGCTTTACTGCCCTTTGATCTTCCGACTGAAATTCAGTCTTTCATCTGTAAAACATTTGCGTCAATTCATATTTTCTTATGCATAGGCATAGGTCCCTTAATTTTTTTTTATTCGTCACTAAAATCCAGCTAAGGTTTCAAAAAGTATTAGCCGGGTTCAGCAGAAAGAACGAAATTGCTGCATTAGACCATGTAATTTTATGGGAGCTCCCCAGCCCATTTTTCCCCCGCGACCCCAAAAAGTGCAATCGTAAGTGTAGTTTTGCAGCCTACGAGTGAAAAAAAAAAATTCCATTTTGCTTTTTATTGTTGTTTTACTTTTGATTTTGCGTTTCATTTTTGTGTATTTGTTCGTTTATTTATTTTTTTAATGTATTTTAGTGACCGTTTCATAGATTAGTTTCTAACTACCATAGTAGCCTAGGTTTTTTTCTTCCAATTCTGAAAATTGTCCGTTTTGTCATGCTGCTCTTTAAACTGTAGCGTAGAAGTTCTAGTAGGGATGGGTCAGTTCATTTTTTTACGTCGGTTTCGGTATCTTTGTGACCCCCCCCCCTAGATTTTTTTTTTTTTTGTAAGTAGCCTATTAGCCTACTAGCTTGCAATTCGCTCGTGCTTTCACTTTCAGCAATGGGCCTGGCCGTGGCACCATTCCCTCCCACTATTTGTGATTCGTTCTGCTGTCATTTGTTGAAAATGATAATTATTAAAATATTCAAACCAACAAATCATTATTAATTTTGTCGAACACAGTTCGAAAACCGACACAAAATCCGAATTGGTTTCGGTTTTCAGTGAAAACCGAAAATTCGGTGTCGGTTACTGACCCATCCCAAAGTTCTATACGTGGAGACAAGGTTGCCAACCCTATGGTTTTCACTGTTCACCACACAGACAATACCATGTTGCCTATTGTTGTATGGATCAGTGCCAAAGTCTTCTGGATAAGTTTAAAATTGTTGTTTTCAATGAGTGCTAATTGCGTGCACTTAGGCTAGTTGCATAATGGTGAGTTACATTGCACAACATCTGCTAATTACAGTTAGTTTCTCTGCTCGGGGCTACGAGTTCTATTTGGATTTGTCTAGCCAGCTAGCTGCCTCTTCCTAACTTCCTTTACGGTCCTTGAAATGACTTATTTTGTTTATGCGCCAGCAATATTCATGAGTTCACCTTCGCTGCACGGACAGGGCCAAAACTGTGTTTTTATTTTTGTTGGTTTGTGAGGTAATGCTCGTGGAATAATAATTTGCACACATTGTCGAGACGTTTGAGCTCAACTGCAGGGTACACGTAGGCCGAACTCTAGTAGCTTTTTAAAGAAATGAAAGCCAACTTGAAAATATTGATTCAACATTTTACCACGAGTCTGTAAAGAGGAGAGTGCAACGTTGTCCACAATTGAAAACCTTTTCGCTTGACCCAAAAAAGTGCACTTTTTTTTCTGTGTGGTTCAGACCTATCGTAAAGAAACCCCATTGAACCCCATCTAACGGAATATTGGGGAGTGATACAGACACTGGTGTAATGTTTTTGCATATTAGTTCATTGTATAGAAAAAAAATTCTTTTAGCTAGTGTGCCAAATTTGATCGTTAAAGGAGTTTTTTTTTAACATACAAGCTGGTTCAGCTTTTTTTAAACATACATTCTAGTGGTTCGGTCTCAATCGTTACGCGTGCAATAATTTTTCGTACATTTTTTCGCAACCCAAACCATTTCAAAATTGAGTCCAAATTAGGAAAATAAATTATTCTATCGCAGCAGAAGTAGATGGACAACGGTTCACTGTCAAATGAGAATTGTTATTTTCTTCACCGCTTGTCACAGCTAGTAGCTAGTTCCAGGATTAATACTGATTTTTTGTTTTATGTGGCACACAATATGGGTGTATCTCTTGTTGCTATGAATGATACCAATAGATGACTTGTTGTAGTACCCCCCCCCCCCCCGGGGGGGGTCCAATCCCTACGAAAAAAATAAGTCCTACATGCAGTAAAACACATTAACACTCAATAAACCCCTTAAATCCCAAAAAACTCATTAATGAAAACGTGGACTCGTCTTTAAAAACAAAAAGTAAATCCTATATCGAACGGTAAAAAACATTATTATGCAATAAAACCCATAAAACTCGCTTAAAAAGCTGGTGCTTGGCTTTAAAAAAAACCTGGGCAGTATTAAAGTGGCACTAAATTTTCACTCGATAGTTACGAGGTCGTGGGTTGTTTCGTGAAAAGCAATGGCATCGTGCATTCCTTCCCTTGATGTAAGCAAGTGCTAGTTTCCATATTCTGCTAGCTTTCAATCGGTGATCGGCAGTGTTCGCACACAAGTCTGGATTTTAAAGGAATAATAAAAGTCTTAAAAAATTTTGGCAACTGGAATTAGAATTGTTGTTGGTTGGTCTTGAAAAGTCTGGAATTTAAGGAATGCGCGGCAGGCCTATTTAAAAAAAAATACCTGCTATAATTAATACAAATATGTGTTGGACTAGGCCTAATTGTTGAACGATTTTGTTTTTATATTAAATGTCTTAAATTATTGTGCAGGCCTAATTAAGAATTTGTGTCGTACTAAAACAGTTGAAACCTATATGTAAAATAGGAAAAGAAAAAAAAAGGGTGCGGTAGACTCTGCATTAGAACACAAGAAATAATGCCACATTCAAGTGGGATCTCGCATTTGGAGCTACATGAGTAGCTACAAGGGGCACTGAAGGCAATGTTTTTAAACCCACTGTACTTTCAGTGACCCTTGCAGTTAGCTCCATCTTTGGTTCCAAATTCAAGCTTTGGTGAATGTGGGGTTATTGCACGTGCTCTGTTGCGAACGAGTTATTCTCATTTTTTTACATGAAATTTCCTATTGCTAAATAAATAGTGTTTTCGTATAAATATTGATTTTAAATTTCGGTGTGTTGTGTCTTTAAAAATTACTGAACGTTTTAAATTTGGTTTTTGTGAAGGCATGTGAACCATATACCGCGGTTCCCACCATCCTGGAAAACAAAGGAAATTTAAACTATATTTGAAACTCGAAGGAAAACTTGAGGAATTCTAGGATTAAAAAAAAAACCTGGAAAACTCTGGGGATAAAGCCACAGTTTTAGGCCTTAGACCTACGTAGCCTACATTAAAGACATTTTATATTGTAGTAAAATAAAATGTAGCCTATCCTTGTGCTTCTGTGGTAATAGAAGCGAGTGGATACATTTTATTTTTCACTAAAAGTTCATTAAATCGGCTTACCGTTTGTACTGAAAGAGCCCTGAAAACATGTAAAATGTGTAGAAAAATTTCCTTCCTAAAATTACAGTAAATCGCCTGGAAATTGACATCAACTATTCTGGGAAACCTGGAAAACTTTGGATCTAGTATTTTGGTGGGAACTGTGTAAGGTGGTATTCTAGCATTATGGTGGTTTGTAGTGCCCGACTAGGTTAATTTTCGTAGTGCAAATTGCAAAATGGATCCTTAATGTAGTTTAGGCTAAAGTGAGCGACGTATACACAAAAGTTAACGAATTTTCAACGTGCGTAAAAATTCGTGTGAAGACCAAATAGGCATAGATTGAAAAAAAAAGCTTAAAAACCAATTAATTTTGAGTATTGGTTTAAATTTAATGACAGCTAATTAAATATTAGGCTTTTGTTTCATCCACAACTGAAAAAAAATAATTAAAAATCCATTATCCCATGGATTAAAACGGGAACGAGCTGCCTAATTGTTTTTTTGGCATAGGTTTTTCAGGTCTGGAAAACCAGCAGTCCTTTCATTTTGGAAACAGTAAAATTGATTCCTCAGTTATGGTTAGGCTAGCCTACTTGGCAAGCAGTCACATAAAATTGCGTGCAGATTGTTCAGAAGCTGCTTCCTGCCCTTCAGCCTTAGCCCCGGCTGTAGGCGAGTCATATAAAACCACTGTTATGTTTGCCAAAGTATGTGAATGAGAGACATTATGTAAATGTTTTGCACGTTCAGAAAATTTGTATGTGAAAAACCTGAAGGCTTTGTGTGTCGCATGGTATTCTGGTCTGACGCGTTGGCGTAATTTTTTTTTTTTTTTGGTTTACGTTGAAAGTGTTTGCTAGGCTAGTCTTTGCCTTTGTTGGTGTTGTGCATCCATTTGTTAGTGTTACGAATATCATCCCGTGCTTTAAACTAGGGTTGTTAGATTTAAATTGGGGTTTAAAGTAAGAAATTCCCGGTGGCAGAAAGGAGTGCGACGTGTGACCATGTCGCAGATAATTTGACAGTCGCAGACAATGGTGCCTTTTTTGACCAAATTTCCGCCGTTTTCATCAATTTTTGACCGATTTGGACATTCCAATACACCACTTTAAACGTCTCGACGACACCTTTCCGTTGGTGGAAAAGCCAGATAAAGAGGATAAAGCAGTGAAAAGTTATTCAGTAAAAACCAATAAATATGTGGTAACCATGCGAAAAAAACCAGATTTAGCTGCAGCTAATTTTTCCTGACAATTGGCGTGGCAGACAGTGGCAGAAAATTCTGCTTCTGGGCGGTACTCGACGTCATTAACGTATGGTGTGTGCGTATACTCGACTCCTCTTCCACTCAGTAGGGTTCGTACACGGCCTTGAATTCCGTGAAATGCCTTAAATTTTAAAACCGAAAATTCAAGGCTTGAAAAACCTTGAAAATTGGAATTTCTGTTGTGGGAGCCTTGAAATGACCTTGAATTTTGCGAGTGTATTTTGTTTGGAGTGAAGTTGATGCCATAGCAGTAATATTAATTTAGGTATAAAATTAAATAAACAAATAGAAATAATTTGTCAGCCCCTCGGATTAGACTGGAGACAGAAAGCGAGAGTTACAGTGCAGTGCAAGCAATTTGTGCCAGAAGGGGCAGGTACTGTTACACTGACTGTTAGTTGCTGTATTTCTCCTTCCTCCTTGTCAGTTGGTGGGAGGGAGGACATACTGTTTGTCATTGTTTACGACGATTTAGTTCATACTTGCAAACTAAGAGCACAATGGTGTCAATGATGACATCTAGCAAAATACTGGAATTTAAAAGGGAATTTTGAGAATATCTGTGCAGAGAGCCTTGAAATTGGGCGTATGCTAGACTTGGAAAAGCCTTGAAAATGGTTTCGTCTGTAATGTACGAACACTGACTGACCAAGGTAGGCCTACCTACAAATATAGGACAAGCGCCAAATAAAAGAAAATGCTTCCGATAGGTTTATTTTCATTGCTGTAACAGATTTTTTTTGACCCTCAAATATGCACAAACTGCTCTCATGGCATTAAAATTCGATCAATCAGGCAAACTAGGCTATTATCAGAAATCGACCATATGAAGCATGTATCAACGCCAGTAGAGCGAGTGAAGAGAACTATATGGCTAGTGAAAATAAACGTAAAAAAAAAAATAGCGCTGGAAAACTGCGAAAATGGTTTTGAAGTGAATTTTTTTTAGGATAGGCTAAAATGGCTTCGACCTGTTTTTTATTTTTGCTTTCATTTTTATATTGGGGCTACATTGGCTTTCGTCCTATTTTTGTTGTGGCTGGTAGCATGCATTTCCTTTTCACAAAATAATGAATTACTCATTCCAAACAACTGCTAGAGCTTGTTCGATTTAAATAAATGAAAATTATGATCAGACCATTTTTTTCCAATCCTTGTTGAATCTACTGCCAGCTTCATTTTCACACAGTTAAAGTAGAACAACATGCACACCTTTATTTGAATTTTGAATTGAGATGTTCTCAACCCACAAGTGATCAACAGCCAGTCTGCCAATTAATAAATTAACTTTTGAAGAGCCCCAAATAAGCATAAATAAATGTTACTTATTTTATCTTGTTGAAACCAGTCCGGTTTAGTGCTTGGTAAAACACCTTTTGAGTAAACAAACAAGTAGGCCCAGAGACAGAACTTTCTGCAACTGTCTGCAACACCAAGTGTCGGAAAAAAAATTTGTCTGCAGCTAATCTGTTTTTATCACATGGTGTTAACCCACATGTTTATTGGTTTTTATTGAATAACTTTTCAGTGCTATATTCTATTGATCTGGCTACTCCACCAATGGAAAGGTCTCGTCGAGACGATTAAAATGGTGTATTGGAATGTTAAAATCGGTCAAAAATTGACAAAATGGCAGAAATTTTGGTAAAATTTGTCTGGGGCGGCCTTCAATGGTCTGCGACATACGTCCCGCTGATTCTGCCATGGGGCAAGTAGGATTATATATTATATATTTTGTTATTTTGAGCTTCATGGTTGAATTGTCTGTGTACTTGGTCATCGACCCTGCTAAAACCAACCGAATAGATGCTAGCTAGATTAGATAATAATTAAAAACAAAGTCTAAAAATCTATATTTCTGGGCGTTGGTAAGTAATAAATTAAACACCGTGTGGACATAAAAAACAAAGAAAAAAACCATCAACGGCTAAAATAAAGCTGTTTTATTTCTTCCTTTTTTTTCAAGAGGATTTTTTAGGTCTAGGTAAGTCCGTACCCTTAGCAAGAATTGATAGGGTTGGGGAGGAGAATTTGTGCATGAAACCTCCTACTGAAACATCTTTATGATTCATTCCTATATCTGTTTTTCTAAGTTTATAGAGGGTGTCATAAGTTTTTGTGGGGAATTTCTACTCATTTTTCAGCCTGAAATTAAACTGACCTATAGGGATGCACCGAATATTTGGTAATTATTCGGTATTCGGCCAAAAACAGGGTGGCTTTCTACCTGGGAAAACCGGAAAAATTTAGGGAATTTGAAAAATATTTACCGAAAATCAGGAAATTTGTACATTTCCCGGAAAATCTTTCACCTAATAAAGAATAGGTAATTCGGAATTAATTTTTTTTACTTCTAAAACCGTCACTTTATTTCAGTTAAAACTTACTTTCCTTTTTGTTTCATTTCTAATAAAGCGAAAACTCCTATGGTCTAAGTAAGTGGGACGTTAACGTGCTAGTTGAGTTTTTAGTTTTGTTCAGATTGTGTCCTTTTCCTGCTGTTTACCAATACCAGTTAAGGCAGTGCAATTTTTGATTGGCACAACAATGCGATATAGTTATTGCTATTTGAGTGAAATGTAAAAAAAAAAATTTTTAGTCCTGTACTGCACCTTCCCTCGACCCCCAAAAAAATTCAGGGAAAAGTGTAAGTATTGATCTGGAAAACCTGAAAAATCAGGGAATTTCATCATGAACTATTGAACGCCAGGTGCCTGAAAAATTCAGGTATTCGGCTGAGTTCAGATTTTTGCCGAATAGTGATATTCGGTATTCGGCCGAATAGTGATATTCAGTTTTTGGCCGAATAGTGTTAAGATTTGGTGGCATTCGGCTGAATATTTTTTAGTATATATTAATACAATTGTGTTAATGTAAGAACGAAGCATTTAGTTTTTGGTTTGTGAGGAATTGTCTTCTAACATTTCTAAAAGAAGGAAAAATGATCAAATACGTTTAAATTTCAGGTATTCGGTATTCGGCTGAATACAGATTTTTGCCGAATAGTGATATTCGGTATTCGGTCGAATACTGATTTTGGCCGAATAGTGATATTCAGTTTTCGGCCGAATAGTGTTAAGATTTGTTGGCATTCGGCCGAATATTTTTTAGTATATAATTATGCAATTGTGTTAATGTAAGAACGAATCATTTAGTGTTTGGTTTGTGAGGAATTGTAACATTTCTAAAAGAAGGAAAAATGATCAAATATGTTTAAATTACATGTATTCGATAAGTATTCGGCCGAATAGTTCGGTATTCGACCTATTTGGCACAGAACCGAATAATTAGGTATTTGGCCGAATATGTAAATTGTTTGGTGCCGAATGTTCGGTATTCAGCAGTTTACTATTCGGTTGTATATTCGGCATTCGGTATTCGACAAGTTCGAGTATTCGGTTATATATTCGGTATTCGGCGACGGCAACTTAAGTATTCGGTTGTATATTCGATATTCGCCAAATTTTGTATTCGGTTTATCCCTACTGAACTAAACGAAACTAGCTTGTACTTAATTATTTACTTTAGCGTAGTTGTTATTTAGTTTACTTTAGATTTTGGTTGAAAAATGAGCAAAAATTACGATATGGAACGCGTGGCGCCCCCAAAAAACTCGGAACTAATAGGAATGAACAAAACACATTTCAATAGAGACTTTTTAGAGTTACAAATTCTTCTCCCCAAACCTATAAATTCTCGCTTTTGGAAAATAGTAAAATTGATTTTTCTGAGCTGCGTTTAACAAAAGTAGGCTATAGCCTAGTTGGCAAGCACAATTGTCACGTAAATTTGCGTGCATATGCATTTCTCTACTTATACACCTATGTCACTTTACGACAAAACCTTCGTTGAAATATTTTGAAATTCAAACCGTTATTTGTTGCGTCATTTCCCCTGGTGTTGTAGAGGAAAGCTGTACTTCTCTTCTCTCTCCGAGGATTATGGCTCCTTTAATATTGGAAGGTATTCACGGTCGTTCCAGTTATCGATTCTGCCCCCCCCCCCCCCAAATTACCATCAGCACTGGTCAATTTAACCTAGATTCTGTTAATTACTATATTAATTCAGATTTAATTTTCTTTTCCTTTTTTTTCCCCTTGCCTAAAAATTGTTCACGTGACGAAAAAAAACACGAAAAAAGCCTGGAAAACACAAACGAAGGAAAAGAGAAGCACCGGTAAAAATGCTGCAGAAAAAAAGACCTTATGGACTAATACCGTGGAAACAAAATCCGAATTTTTTTTTTGAATTTTTTTTTTTTTTTTTAATTCTTGTTTGCTTGTAGTCTAGGTAAGGTCCAGTTGTTTTGGTTCCAATTTCACCAGGAAACATTTTATTGCAACTTTTTTATTCCAGGCTTGTTTTTCTTTGGCTATTTTTCCTAGATTCTTATAAAGAGACCTGCAGTTGAAAGTTGGAAGTTAAAGCCAAAACTGGCATATTGAGAAAAAAAAATCGAGTTTATTTTAGTAGTATTCGAAAATAAACATGGAAGCTGCATTTTTTGATTGGTTGGTATGTCTGCTGTATCCTGTATATCAATTAAAAATTGTGATATTTTCTGACAACAGCGTAAAACTTGACTTGACGGTAAGTGAAATACAATCTAATACAAGTGAAATACAATGTATTTGTGTGAAAAGGGAGAAGATATGTAGGTTGTGAGGCTGGCTAAGATCATAAATTCTCAGCAAAGTCTTTCCTTTTCAGTGACAACAGTTGAAAGCTGTGTTAAAATGAAATAATTTCTAGGTTATCTTTTGGGTTGACTGGTAGACTCGATTAAATTTGCAATGTTTGTTACGTAAGCCTAATCATTCTTTTCTAACTCGCCCATAAACGTACAAAATTAAATTCCGTTGCGTACAGGATTTACACAATAAAGAGAGAATTTGAGATTTAACAATTTAGCACTGTTCCTTGCCACTAGATGGCGTTATTTGCGAACTGCAGTGACTAATTTAACTTGTGTGTGTATATTTTATATTTTTTTCCTGCAAACGTTTGATGAAAAAGTCAAAACTGTAATATCTGGAAATGCGCGAATTGTTTAAATTGCAGTCAGGTTTACATACGTGCTAACAGTGTTAGCTAGTGGCAGAAATGGTACTAAAATTGGTAAATCTTAAATTCTTAATTTTTATTTTGTAAAATGCAGTTGCTAAAACGGATTTGAATTGTTCCTTTTTTATTTAAGAGTTAAAAATTTAAATCAATTCACCTCCCTTTTAAAATCGCAAACTTCTTCCGAAAAAGAAAAAAATCCTTAACATAGAAGCTGTATGTCAAGATTGCTTTAGCCGCTTGCAGGGTGGATAAAAATCATCATTTTTTAAAAAAAAAAATCAGATTTTTTTTTATTTAAATCAGTATTTTTTTTTTACATGTGTTTTTCCCTGGTAATTTGTGGATACCATTTAGGTAAATGTTCACAGAGATAATGCCTAGAAAATAAATTTATAGTTTTTGCCAAATTTTGATTTTTGATTTCGAACACTTGAGGTAAATTTTAATAAACGTTTTAGCTGGTACAAATTTAAATATGCACTACAACATGCCTTACCCTTAAGGTAAGATAATTATGGTTAAAAGAACTTGTTTATCTTTGACGATTAATGAGTCTCCAGTCAAGTCATTGCCATCCATAATCCATAATTATGACTGATGTTATTTTTTTTGTTGAGTATTTTCCGAGCAGGATTTCCAGCTTTGGATGTTCGCGGGACGTTGGGAATTTTTATGTGAACATATCCAAATGCTGAAATGCAGCTCATCTCCACACCTGCAGAAGACGCTGTCGCCATAAGCAGCTGTTCTACGACACTGATCGTAACAGAAACCCAAATTTAAACTGGAAATTTTATAGCTGAAATTACTTAACACATTTAAAGGAAGGTGAAATTATTGATTTAAATATTGATTTTTATTAATCAAGATTTAAATCAACATGTCGATTAATATTAATAAAAATCATTTGATTTAAATCGCTGACTAAATCAACTTGATTTAAATCAATCCACCCTGACGTCTTGGAAGTAGGATTGAGTCCGTTTTAATTTACTAGTGGCCACGGAAGTTGTCAGTGCAAATTACTTTCAGTATGCAAAAAAAATATAGTTTTACCAAGTAGCCCTACTACAAAATGCGTAATCTTTGTGATTCTGTTGCTTGGTAGTTACTTAATCTTTTAACTACATTGTTGTTCAGTAGAAAAATAAAGATATTGTTTGTTAAGTGAACTAACTCAAATTGGCTGCAGTTGTTAGAAGAAAAAAAAGTTTTATGTTTTCTTTTCTCATTTAATTTTTCGCAGGTAATTGCAGTGCGATAATATCTTTTAAATGATAATGCAATTAAATTCAATCCGACACGTAGATTTGTCACACTCAATTGTATTTTAGCCATAAAGGGCAAACCGTTTATTTCGTAGGCTACTAATTATACTTGCGAGCTTTTGCAGCCCAAAAAATTTGTCGTGAACTTTGGCCTAGGGCGAAAAAACACTGCAAATCCGGGTTTGGGGGAGTTAGGACACTTGTTTTTCAGAAATGTTGGTCGGCCTCACTGGTGTAGTAATGGACATTTTCCACACAATTCTAGCTGCTTTTAGTTCTTAAAGTACGCTACAGTCCTGTTACAAAAAAATATTTCGTCGCAAAAACCGGCAAGCGACGATTACAGTGGTTTTTGAAGGACATATTAAAAAATCTACACTAAAACCACAAAACGAACAATTTAACAAATGGTTCACTGAATTTTCGGTGAAGAAATCGTTCACCTTCGTCGGAGTGTTTGCAGCTATTTGAAAAAGATCGTTCACATTTCTCACTTGGTCACGATGCTGGTGGAGTTACCATTGAGCTGTACAGCTCTCTGGATTGGAGGGAGCCACTTCCGGTTTAGCTTTTCTGTAGCTCTGGATGTAGCAGTTTATCGATGTTGTTATATGTCGCTGCTGTAAGATTCATAAGTGGCACATTATTCTGGATGAACTTGAATATTTCGTGGTAATTTCATGCATTATATTACAATGTCATACTTTCTTGACCGTAACTATTGATGACGCTTTCGCTGAATCATTGTAATTCGGAGTTGACATATTTTTATTACTTTCGTGCCAAAAATAACTAATACTAAGATCACAAGGTACCGTAACCAAATTCTTTTCAGTTAAATGTGCCTGTATTCTTTCTGAACAAGGCAAAGGCCAATCTTTCTGACTCACAACAATTTATTAATTCGTAAAATAAAGTATACTACATTTTTTCTAATTAAATCGATAATCAACGTAGTACGTAATTAAAGTGTCAATCATTGTGGTATTTTTCACCAGGCGTAAACTTATCTCTAAACTATGAAAATTCATCCCCGCTTATTACTTGATACTTCCCCCAAAACAGTACAGAAAACAAAGCAAATTTTCTTTCCTCACCGTAAAAGATCCATCAGTGACTGACTTTACAGAAACCCTATGCTACCAGCAATTAATAACATTCTAGCCCATCTGTCTAATGGATGACACATCGCTTTATACTAGCCAAACAACAATGAATGCGTATAAATTTTAAATTTATTTCATTTCATATCACGTATGGTGCTATCAGCTTATCGGTAAAGTACACGGTAACACAGTTTAAACCTTTTGCTTTTCAAAGCATTGATAGCCTGTTATCATGTTGCTGCTAATGCTACCTCCCCACTCCCCATTCTTGCTTTTTTGATAAGATACTTCCTCTGTTATTTATGTAGAAATTCTGCCTGCATGATGATGTTGATTAATAAGACGCTATTGTATTATTTACCGTGTTTAATTTGGATAATTTGCTTACAATTCCGGCTAGGATGGTTGAGTGCTGCTTTGTTTTGTGATGGCACAAGTACGTGGTGAAATTGTAATTGGAAATCGTCGCCATATGGAACTAGGATTGTGTTGAGTTTTGGTTATAATTACCTGCTTTCAGTCTGTAAATGCTGAGCAGTTAGCAGCATGAAATATTTCGATTGTGGAGTATTAAGTACACCTATAAGGTTTTTATTACAGCTTATAAACATGATTGAGTTGCTGTTCTCATGTTTTCTACGTTGGTGTCTTGTTGTTGGTGCCATTTTTAGGACAAGTCAGGCCAGTTGTCTTCGATTTTCATCCGCGGCGAACGACATTCGTAGCGCTACAACGAAGTATGGAAGTTCGTTGGAGATATGACGGAACATCTTACGGTTGAAATCGGCAGTCATGAATGCCATCCTCTTTTCAGCAGATTTCTTTGTTTTTGAGCTTTGAAAACTTACTGAAAATGCATTAAAATACGTACATATCTAGCTGCTTTCCTCGATTTCAAGAGTGACATTCATTACTGAACCAGACAAGTAGGCGTTCAATACTTTCGTTTGAACCGGTTTGAACAAAACTACAATACCGATAAGAGTTGTTATTGGCTCGTAACAATTACCAGTTGCACTGATGAAGCGCATTGAATTCTCTCTACAATAATATTTTTTTTTTAATCCCTGACTACTAAAAGTAGAAAACGATTCAATTTGACACGGTTCGTACGGAACTTCAAGAGCTGGAAGAGTATTGGATTGCGTAAGGCCCTTTTCCAGGCCTTGAAACGTATGAAATTCTGATGAATTTCCAATATAAGGCTGGACAAGCATGGAATTTATTTTTATTGTAATTTTCAAGTTTAATAATGTGTGTAATTCACTTTTTTTTTTATTAAACCTGTATACCAAGGTTTAGAGGCAATGTTTCCTTTTCATATCTGACTTTTGTTCCAATAATATGCTGAATATTACGCCCCCCCTCCCCCCAAAAAAATTCAATTCAAGCATCAAAACCAATTTAGCAACACAATTGAGTAGGCTACTGAAAATGAAAACTGGCATGCAGGGCTAGGATTAGGTCACTATTTCAACTAAACGTCGCTTTTTTTCCCGAAAATATGCACTTTTGGTCACTTTAAAAAAAAAAAAAATTAACCCTGATGAGCTGCCGTGCGAGTTTCTGCTGTGACATCCAGGGCCGATGGACCTCAGACTGGAGCTCCATTCCAGCAGTCTGGTGCCATTCTTAACAAAGAACGATAGTAGCAAAAAACTGAAAAAGTGAAGCTTAAAGTATGTTAACTTTAGAATGTAAAAGTGAAAGAATGTTTGGTTAAAATTAAACAATGATTAACGCAGTCAACGACTTTTTTTTATGTGTGGCATAATTGATGTTTTTAATTACAAATTAAGTCAATTTTGGTAACTATTTTGATCCCTCTCTGGTCACTTATTTGAAATGAAAAGTCACTATTTCAACTTCTTTTGACT
>JAHWFP010006207.1:0-15023 GCA_023313725.1 Lithobius niger
CAAGAGAAAACAAATCGACTCTCATTATAATTGGTTTAAACAGATTTATTTTAGCTCATTCCTTTAGTTCTAGTTGACTGACGAACTTAGTTTGCTCCTATACTCTAGCAGTACACTCTTATAGAATCTTACAACTTAGAAGTGATGTTCAATACAACGTGAGGTGACGTACAACGCTACATGCGATGAATGCGTCTTTACATCTGATGATTTTTGTAGCTGAGCTCGGCCTGTTTTCCAGAAGTAACTAATATGGTTAGTAATTGGAAAGGTTAGTAACCCTGTTAAAGTCCTGGCGTACCGTTGTCGGGCAGATCAGTGTGAGTGATTACCAGGCTCGTTGAATTAACCATGGAATCTGGTTCGGTCATTTTGGAAAATATGTTGGCTCCTACTACTACTACTTCTCGATTCGAATCCCTGCGTTTACCACACTCCTTGCTGAACTTACGTCTGCTTTAAAAATGTGTTAAGAGTTTGCTTTAAACGAAAAAAAATATATATATATTAGCATGGTTTGTCTCGTTAAATCTATTATCAGTCGTATTTTAACACGGAACAGAAATAAAAAATAAATGCTTCATTGCAGCCTTTACAGCTCTTACAACCTTTACAGTTTTATAGCCTCTACAGCCTTAAATCCTTTAAGCATCGCTACAGCGTGTTTTCTCAAATTTTGGCTGTAAACTGTTGTTTTTAATATCTTTTTTTTGGCAAGAATCATAAAATAGGAGTATGGAGCATTCAGACTATAATGAAAGAAGAAGCCCACGCCGTTAACAACTTGGTTTATGAAGTCATTCATAGCCCAAGGATCAGCAGGCGATATTAGTGAACTATGCATCGTTTTCGTGGCCTTATTTAATTGCTGAATTTAAGGAAATAAACTACAATCGTAGCATCCGGGGTGTGAGGAGGTGGGGGGGGGGGGGGGTGGACTGCAGAAAAACCTACGATGGGAAAAATCTACGAAGTAGATTACTTGACTCTTATCATATGTAGCTTCGTTTCTATTTATTGGGAAATTCAATTTAATAATTGTTGTCTCGTTGCTAGATGGCAACTGAAATGGTGTGCTGTATGTTGATAATCAGACCTCGAAGTAAACTACTTTGGCTAATCTTACTGAACAGAAAGCGTTCCCTGTTTTTCAAAAAGACCAGTAAGAGGAGTTATACCACAGCTACGACGTCACGCTAACTCAACGCCATGAATTTCCGTAGGTTAAATCCCGTTAACCGTGACCAGAATGTACGTGATCGCAAAAAGTGAGGGTTATCAAGTTACCCCACACTTTTGCCGATAACCTATACTTTTGACTCTTCCGGATCGTACGACCGGGAACGCACACACCAACAATCAAACACATAGTGCAAAAAAGTAACGCAAAAAAAAACGTACAAAAAGAATTACTTAACTTGTCGGAATGTCCCGAATGAAATCCAATCCATGCTAACTCTCATATGTCTGGCCCATACCTAAGCTTAATGCACGGTGGTAACGTCACGCTAACACATTCCTACGCTAAGAGTGTAGTCGTTATATACAGTTAATGTGAAAACACACACACGTCACAGTGGGTTAATTTTGATAACCCACACTTTTTTGATAATCTAACACTTTTTACGGGGGTCTACACAACCACTGCTCCACCATGTGACATATGACCCGACTTTGCAAAATTGCCGTACACAACACAAATTAACCAGCACACCTCATTGCAACCAACATAAACAGGCACATTTACAACCTGCGACATTTTTTTTTCTAGCCTAACACGAAAAGAAAAAAAACTCGCGTATACTATGCTAGGCCCTCACCCACGGAGGAATGGCCCAACCCGGCAACCTTTCGTTTCGCCGGTACGAAAACCAGGCTACTGAAACTTTGAAATACACCTAAAAACCTGCGAGACTCAAGCGAATAGCGCATTTTATGCACTCATCTTATTTAAACTATTAAAGTCGAAAAAATACAGTTTTACCTTAAAACACAAACATCGGTATTACTGAACGTCTCTCCCCTTCGGTCGGCTTCATACACAGGAAGCTTCCAATCCGGAACTTCCGTTCAAGAATTTACATAAGTCGCATGTAAAAATTCTTAAATTCTTGAAACAAGTCTTTAAAAAAACTCGCATAAGGCGATAAATTAGCTTGACGTCACACGTTAACATTAAAATACATATCCGTGAATCATAGGCGATTTAACGGCTATAATTGCTCCTGAGCTCAAACGGCTAGTCCAATATCTCGGGGCTAAAGGGAAAAACTCGCGCGCAAGCTTGTTCGTGTTTCCCTCCACCCCCTCGATATTGGACTAGCCGTTTCTTGCGCGCGAGCAATTATAACCGTTAAATCGCCTATGATTCACGGATATGTATTACTTATTCACTCCGCGTAACTCCCCCCCCCTCCCTCCACAGACTAAAATGGAATCACCTTCTTTCATATCGATACCCTATTACCGTATTAGCAATTTTTAAACTACAAACGCACAAAACGAATTACATACCTTGCCAGACTCTGCCCCAGAATGTCAGTCTATCCCTTCTGCCTCTTATCGAAGTTTTTTTTATTCCGAGCAGCTTCGAAAACACGAGCGAGCTTACTAGCTTTAAACGACGCGTTTGTCTCCTTTCCACCCACTCCCCCCTCCATCCACAAACTTGACCCAAAGGACTCGTCTATCTACCACCCACTCCCCTCTCCGTAAATTAAAATGGAATGACCTTCACTGATTGATTACCGTATTTCTTGAAGCAATTTTCACAAAACACAAACACAAAGACGTTTTAATTAAATACGAGTTAGCTTGACGTCCCAACCGTGGTAGAAATCATTTATTGGTGAGAAACGAGCAGTTACCGATTTTTAACCCACGGCTGCGATTATTGAGCCGGGTCAATAATCGCAACTGTAGGTTAAAAATCGATATCCGTTCGTTTCTCACCAATAACTTACGTATCAGTGTCTTATTTAAAGTATTCATTACGGTATATGGGGAATAGAGACAACGTGTATCTTTACAAAGATATGTTAATCATGAAATCGTATAGGTAAGAAAATTTGTTAGTAGAGGCACAGTTCTAAAAGCAAATTTTTGTTACTAGATTTAAAAACATTATTTTGTAAATTACAACAGAGGCAGTTGTCACTGCCTGTGTTCTTGGTCTCACGAGGCGACGCAATCATTATGATCTTGGTCTCAGGTAGTACGGGGGGGGGGGGAGGGGCACAATGATTCAACGAAAAAGGCCAAAGAAATTTTGTATATCTACTTTGACAGTGTTCCGGCAAAGCTGGCTAGTGAGTACGGGGAGGGCTGTAAGCACTCCCAGCGGTAGAAACTAAAGCAATTTTTGGCTTCCCGAGAACATTTGCATTTTTAAGCAAATTTCGGCCGTTTTCTTAAGACATTCTTTAGCATGAGAGTGCGCAAAAACCTAATTGCAACTAAATTCTGTTTTTTTTCTTTAAACATTTTATTTACAAATTAAATTAATTGATTAGTTCAAACTAGTTTTTTTTTTATATTAATATGTTATCTTTAGCTAACACTGACTAATTTAGCTTCATAAAGTATTGTTGGTTACGATACTATTCAAACGACGAAAGATTCCGACGACGTTTCTGAATTAACTGAAACTTATTTTTGTTATCATGTTAGCGATGGGGTCTGCTATAAAATAAAACCGCTAACTCAGACTTCAAACGATGAAAACTTGCGGGAAAGCTTAACAGTGAATAAATATATAATTGACGTTACGGCTGTATCCCTAGCAAGAACACACAGTCGGTCTTCAATGGTATATTCAGTTCCCATTGTGAGTACAGTGAATTTTTTTAAAGTTCATAATAGGTTAAAGACTGGCATCCTCTTGGGTTGAAGGCCGGGACTCTGACCACTGGGTTGCTGCTGCTTTCTTTGTTTGGGGGCCAGCTACAAAGTTCGCGTTGTGCGTTGGACTTTAAAGTCGATCCATCTCATTTTAGGGATAACTGGTCAATTGTTGGCTTCACAGACGTGTTTCATAACTATGATGCCTGCAAAATCATCGTGCTGATGGGCTAACTATAGAAGAAAAAGTAAGAAATCAATTTTCAGCTTAGCCATTGTATACTGATTTCGTGAGGTTCATTGATATCATGATTTACGGATTTACACGACGAAAACAAAGCTGAAATCCGTAACAAGTTTGTTTTGTACATATTTAGTTTACGTTTCTGCATTAAGTAAAAAATTTAAAATCCCATCACTGCCATGCATTAATGCAACTCTTAAATCATGGCGGTGATGGGGTAGCAGAGGTAAACAAACAAAACTCGTAAACAAAACGGCCAACTCGATTTTAAATTTTTTCTTCTGAATTTCTACCGAATTTTATATAGACTACGTCGTCCCACTGTTTCTCGACGAAATTTTCAGTTATTCCCCGCAGGAGGGACAATGCGTCCTTTTTTTATGCATGGGTCTAAAAACTGGCATTTTCAATTTGTCAGACAAAATTAGTTGTCAGGAATAAAATTTATGAGTTAATCATAAAAATGCTTGTCTTTCCTTTGCATTTACGAAATGTTGCATGAAGAAACCTTCAACACCAGTTGATTTTTTTTACTTTAAAATTCTCTATAATTTTAATAATACAATTTTTTCAGTCTTGGATGAACAACTGATATTGCAGGCAAACTGATATTATTATTATTATTATTGTTGTATATTTTGCTTTTGTTTCTATTTTTGAATTTTGCGGTCGTCACTATTTATTCTTTACTAATAAGCATAAAAAGGGGTTGCTTAATGGGAATGCTGATGCATTGAGTAGACTTTCTGTTGGGGGCCGAGTGTGTGAAAATGAGTGAATGTGTGTGAAAGGGAGTAAAACGCTCTGCAAGAGAGGGTGGGTGGGTGGGGGAGAGTTACTTGCCAGTGTGGAACAAGTGGAACTGCGTAGTGTTACTGGTGTTGGATTGTTTGGTGTGGTTGTTTGTGGTTTGGAATGTTGAAAAGTCACTGTGATGGTGCTGGATGAGCAATTGGGAGGCTCATGTGGTGTGTGCATGGTTTGATCGGGCATTATGGATAGTTTGCAGTGAAATTGGTGACTCGAATTGGTGTGTCAGTGGTACGGGTTGGTACTGAGTTGGTCAGCCTTCTGCGTTGTGTGCTTTGTGCGTACCTAGGTGTTCTGGTGAACACTAGTGATTAGCCTAACAAGTGTGGTGTGTGCATGCCTGGGTGAAGAACACCATAACGTGCCTATTTGTCTGTTTGCCCATAATTTGCCTATTTATAGTGCGACTATTTCTAACCGAGATTTCAAGAAAATTCTGAACTTTAGAGTTAGAGGTGTAAAGAACGAGGCCCTAATTGGCCTAATTGCCTAATTACAGCAGTCGATGTTCGACCGGGGCTACAACGTGACTTTGTTGCAAGGCAGCAAACACCAGGTGTGGACAATTTCAAAAGGAGAAGAACGAGCATTCCATCGGCAAGAAACTGTTGCAAAGGTTTGGCGGGAACTCTCGTAGAAAACGATTTGTTATTGGTGCCAAAGAAACAGTCTACCAAAGCAAGTTCTGACAGAACGAATGATCACGAGTAAACTGGAGGCAAAGACTATTGTGCGGTTGTGAAGAGGTTCCATTCTGTAAAATTGCAGTTGTACATAACAAATATGCACTCATTAAATTCATCTAATGTCATCAAATCCAGCGTCCGGCAGCACTTCCTTGAAAAGGCAGCAGTGGTAAAGTTGGTCAGCCTTACAGTAATCAACCTTTACCCAGTCACGTTATTTTTCTTACTATGCATTTGTTGGGCAAACTAGCAATCTTATACCCGATAGAATCTTCCAGGGACCTTTCTATCACACCTACCGGCACTTTGCATCCCTAAGTAATAATGATCATATCCTAACTTGTTCCGGCGGTATTGCATACCAAAATTCTAGTAAGATAAGGATGTGAAATTTTAAAGCTGCCGACTATGTTCTTATCAATAATATCTCTTCTATTGACTGGCATAAGGAGTATTCCCGGCAGGACTTTAATTATCTGCTTGACATTCTTAAGACTTTTTTTTTTTTGCAACGTATTATTCTAAACTTTATTGCAGTTTCTACCACTCATGCTACAGCACGTTCACTTTCGTCTAGCTCAGAACAGGGGGCACTCGTCATCTCATGAAAAGGGCTTATCGTCGTGCGCTACTAACCCTACCCCAACTCGCCAGGAACACCTCTGGCAGACAGGGGAAACCAAGGTAGGTTTCACTTAGTTTACTTAGTTCATTTATAGTGTCCGCGGCCTATCTTGAGTTCGTCCCAGAACGACACAGATAATCAATTGCATGTTTTTGGTAGCAGAGTGCCTTGTTAATATCCAGGATGGCTACAAAAACAATGTCGGCCGTCGATGAATGCCGCCCCTCCAGGAAAACGTAGCCGCTCCTAAAATATCTGCACGACTCAAGATAAACCGCGTACACAATAGTTTATTTTACGGACCTTGGGTGAAGTGAAACTTACCTATGAAAGGAACACAATTAACTAGAGTCATCATAGGTTGAAGACTCTAATTCGCCATTCCTTTTATGTTTTCGCTGTTGGTCTAAAGTGCAACTATCGCTGTTCGCTGAAGTGCAACTAGTGAAGAAAGTAACACCGATGCAAACCTAATTCCACTATGTTTTGGACTTAAATGTCACACTATACCAGGAGAGTCATAAAGGAGACTCCATAGTGCTTCCAACTCTCCATCTGGGTCACGTTCCATCTCTCGTTCTGGGTCACGACCCCACGCGACCAAATGTTGAACGACTGGTTGTAACTATTTTCTGAGGTAGCCCACGTTAAAAATACGCTGAATACGTTTTAACACAATTAAATAAGAGTGGAAAATACCACTAGTGCCACGGGTAGTCCAGGCACGTCGCACGTCTGCGTGCAACAGCGTTTAACATGCAGACATGTACGAAGAGGCAAACACTTTTCCACCTGATGGGACACTTGTCTCAGAACCTTCCCATCAAGTTCGCCGAAATGAACACACAATAAAATGCGAAATGATAAGACGGAAAGCCAAATGGGCTCCATTAGTTATAAATAAATACAGATGTAAGCTTATAGAGCAGTGGCAATAACGTCATGTTATTATATATAACTCTATGCTGGAGCCAGTAACTGGGCTAGCTTCAATGGGCACTGGAGGGGAAAGAGAAGGGCGTCTTACTGAAGCAATGCTGTTAAAGCTAAATTCTTAGGCTTAAAACGCGCGATTTTGTTCGATTTGTCGGTAGTTGCTGAAATTTTTAGCAAGTGGAATCTTTTATTTTCCGAATTACAACCTCGCAGCATATAAGGAATCGGCGAAAACAACGTTTTTAGGCCTAAGAATCCGCTCTCAAAGCACTGGCGTGACTAGAAGTGCCTTTGTTTTTACCTTCATTTTAATTTAGTGCCCCTTGAATCAAGCTCCTCCAGATGGTAGCGTTTTATCCGATATGGTGTTATTGTTGGTGCTCTATATAGGTGTAGGGCGCGTCAGTATGGCCGAGCGGTATGTCTTCGGCCTTTGGTCTAAAAGATCGAAGGTTCACTTCCCTACTAAGGCAGTCTGACACTGAAGTCCAAATGGCAACAGTAATAGATTTGCATCATCACCCGAGCCCATTTGGCTTTCCGTCCAGTGACTATACTGAAGACAGTTAGGTTTTCAGACGTCAATACTGACGTGAAACGCAGCACTCAGAGAATCTACTGCTTTTGTTTTGGTGATGTTGTCATTCTGGTTGGTGTTAGCCCGTGTAGTCTATTTTAAATTAGGGCCAAAACAAATTTAATTCACCGTAAGCACTAATTTAAACCAACAAACAAACAATCAACAAAACAAAGAACGAAAGTTAAAAAAAACCACAGAATTCAGATTTCGCCACTAGAATTCCTAAAAGTGATTTCTTCATACTGTCTGTCAGTCTGTTTGTCCGAGCGCGCGATCCATTTCGCCAGCTGTTAAAGCATTTATTTAAAGCTCCAACATCCCAAGAGATTTCCTCCGTCTGTCCAGATGTGACTGACTCAAGCTGATGACGTCATCATATTTCATTTCTTACTTTTTGAATTGAGCTTAAGTTTGTGAATAATGCTGAAACTTCGTAACAGCTGACTCAGGAAAAAAAAAACCCGCCTAAATCGACTTCAGGATAGAAACAAAAACGCATTGACTTTTGTAAAAAGTAGATTTTTCTATCACAACTAAATAGAAAACATAAAGGACCTAGCCTTCATTGCAATATGCGTATCATTTATCAAAACTAAGTTAAAATAAAACCAAGACGAGCCAGCTGCAATAAATAAATAAATAAATAAAGTTCGTAGGAGCTTATAAATGTCCTACGCCACTTCTTGGATGTCACTCCTAGATAAATTAAATGGATAAAATTAATTAAGTGACACTTAAAAAATTTAAAGCCGGACACCTCTACCAAAAAGTGCTATCGAATAAAAGAAAAAAAAAACATACCCAATCTTCAAATAATTTGAGTATTTTTCTTTCCCCTTTCTTGGCTAGTGGAAAGTTTATTTTTTGCCTAATTTACAGAAATGACGCGTTTGAAAAATCGAACATCCGGATACTTTTTCTTGCCAAAACATATAGTTTTCATTCGAGATTGTGCTTTCCTCGAAGACTATGAACGGATGTGTAGGCACGCATACAACATAACGACAACAAATAGAAACAGTATTAGTAACGGTAAGGTTTGACCTCAACCTCTCATGATACAACCGAAATTTCGATGCTTAAAACATGACTACAACAAATAGAAACAATGTTAGCAACGGTAAGGTTTGGCCTCAACCTCTCATGTTACAGCCGAAATTTCGATTTCTTCTGTCTTCTCTTCTATCTTTCTGTATTGTCCACTATAATTTTATGTGTTCGAACTTTTATTAATTTTCCAATTTGTTACATCGGAGGTCTGGATTTGAGCTGGAATCGTGATTTTCATTTTTGACTAGTTCTTCTTGTTGGCACGACACGTTTCTACAACGTTCTCTTCAGATCAAATTATTTGTCCTATAAAGCTGGTTCTTACTCATTTTACAGGTATTGCTCTGCAGATGTTCCCTTTCCATAAGGCCTTTTCTAATTGGTCAAGTGGTTCAGGGGTTAGGGAGCCCTAAACGACCAGATTGATTGTTTTACATTGTTTTCACCATTGTTATAATGCAACAATGCCAATCAGAAAACGCCAGCTGCAAGATTTAGACTGCAGATTAAAGGGTTTGTTTCCATATTGGTTTGTGCAAACTGTAATCCATCCAAAACTGGTATTGGAGAAGCCGCCAACTTTCCGAAAGTTTCCTTTGAAAGTAGTGATATAATTCAACCAGTAAACGGCTGCCAAGGTTAATCTACTACCCTACTACTCTACACGGTTAATCACACAAACTAATAGGTCGAAAGTTAAATGAAAACTAGAACATTGCTACTAGCTGTAGCAATCTTCAAGTTTTCATTTAAAGTCCAAAGTATTATTCGGTGCGGTTAACTTGGGTAATAGCATTAACCTTTTGTGGCATTCACCAGGTTGAATGATATCACTACGCTTTATGGAAACTTGGCGACTTCTCTTATACCAGTTTTGGTTTTGGGTGGATATCAGAACTTTTCATAGGACTGTGAATGTAGAAAACGTCACACTGTCTTATCTTCATCTCCACCTTTTTTTAATGGAGAAATCTTACGTCTATACATTCTGACATTCATAAATTGACACGGTTTGTTTTATTGCATGTCCATGGTTCACTTCAATCAAATTTTTGAGCATACTGGCTAACAAACGCTGATTTTCGTTTGCTTCACTCACTCAATCAGTGCATCCCCCTTCAGTTGCTCCTCCCGACGTTAATGTTAATCTACGCAATGAAGCTGGACTTGCTTACTCACAATTAATGTCATCTAGTTGGCCGATCATCTACTTGGTGGTGACACACTAGCACGTGTCTGGATTAACCGGCTAACTCGGCGCAATACCAAGACACACTTCTTAAAAAATTTTTTTTTGGAATACTTGATTGGACCCTGTGCTCACGATCTGCATTTTGTTTCCAACTTTTCTTGCAATGAAAGACTCCCAGTCTCTTATCGAGATTTGTTGTTTTTGCGAGCCGGTATGGCTTTATTAAGGAACCTGAGCCATGGGTCATGCGCTCCGCAACTCTAGGCCAACCATCTGGAGCAGATACACAAGCAGACCTGTCGCTTGGCAATATCTAGTTATCGTGCAGAAACGCTTGACGTCCCTGGAACTTTGAGGAGATGTGCAGTGGAGATCATGCTGGGAGGCTGGAGTGACAAACCAGGCACCAAGCCGCTTCTGGTACAGTCGAAACTTGGTACAATCTAATAAGTAATGAGCCACCGTTTCATCTACCCCACAAGTGGGACAGAGGGGAGACCTTGCCCACCCTAGTTGATGTCGATGGGCTGCCAGTACGGAGTGATCAGTCCAAAGACGTGCGAGCTGACGTCCCATCTAGTAGGGAAGATGATTAAGAAAAGGGTGATAACTACAGAACGGGTGGACTGAAACAGTATTCGGCCAGTTGCAGCTTCAAGCCATTCTTTGTTCTACAATTCCAATGCCCAGGAACGATGGAGTGTAGCACAATGCGAGTACGGTGACTGCACGAGCGACCCTCCATCGGGACACAGCACACTTCGCAGCCGCGTCGGCACTCTCGTTTCCATAGCAACCACTGTGCCTCCGTATCCAGCAAACTACAACTTCGGACTGCTGCCAGCCAGAGCTTCCAACACAGTAAAGATGACTGAGTCTGTGACAGCCATGGTTGCCAGTGACTGTCTCAAAGCAGTCACATGAGACTGAGAATCAGTGAAGTTCGTAAACGACAGGAAACGAAGATCCAACGCAATATCAAGAGCCATGGAGATTGCAACAAGCTAAGTCAGCTAGGTGAGACTCCTCGCAGCAACTTGCTGACAACTAGTTTGAACGTGAGAATGCAGCCACCAACTCCTCCATCTCTGCCTGTCTAATAAATGATGCATCACAGTATATATCACAGGCTGTGGTGCACTCCTTGAACACTGAGTCAAGGGACACTCACCAGCGCTACGCACATGGCGGGCACACATATCCAACAGCTGACACTGGTTGGACCTCTGGGCTATGAAGAAGACTGACACCTCGACCCACTACACCGGCATTTTTGCGGGACCTCGCTCTCAGCGTACCATAGTCAGAGAGAATACTACCAATGAGGTCCCCTTCCGAGAATTTGAAGGCACAGGGTGACAAGAAGCTCTTCCGCACGTAGATGGAGCGGAGGCTCACACAGTCTCTACCCCACAGAGCCAGAACAGGGGTAGAGACCAAACACCCCACGACAACATGCAAGCAACCGTTTACACATACTTGAAGGCTGCGAATATGGCGCTGCGTAGTTACCAGGAATGAAAGATGATAGTCAATGCTAGACCTGACGAAGACCCTGTAGAAAGGTGGCAGAGCTTAACGTCGGACTGTGCAACAACGAGCCAATGCACGAAGAATGGGAAGCCTGCTGGTTACCTTTTTCTTCACATATGCGTGTCAGAGTTCCATGTCACCCCACTGTCGGTAATCACTCCTAGAGCCTTGGTAGTGGCTGACTTGGAGACAACCACTCTCTCAACATTCACACTAATTGGGGTGCTGCAAACTGCAGTTATGAACGGGAAAAAATCATAAGCTCGGTCTTAGCCAGAGCCAACGACAGTCCCTGCCCACCAAGTCGTGCAACAACAAGATCTAGGGCAGTTTGAACATATGAGACCAGCACCACTGGATCTGCACCGAAAAACCACAGAGCAAGATCATAAGCATAACATACAACGTTTGCACTCTGTTGCAAGTCATGCAGCACATCATCGATGGCCATGGTGAAGAGAACTGGGCTAAGACAGCTGCCTTGTAGAAAGCCACTTAGGACGATAGATACATGGTAAACTACATGGTAAAGCAGATTCACGACTTAAAGCGCAGCCAGCATCGATACTTCCGCTTTCAGATTATGGGATGGCAGCCACCATCGTGGGGAACAAAATGTTGGAGAAACTCAAGTCCGACGAGTAGGGTAAAACACGCATGGCTACAGTTATACTGTGATACTCTTTGCAAAATTTATCCTAGACAGGTGAAAGATTGAACTAATTTTCTAGCAGCTGTTCGATTTTAAAAGTAATGTTTGCATCATTTTTAAGATATACCGTTTTCACATTTGTGGCAACGTGCTCAATACATGCATTACCTTCGTCACACAAGTACGGCAGAAATGATGACTTATGCGATGTGTATACTAGGACTATGTATGGTAAACTGCAATATGGTAATCGTACAAAATATTTATTTATTATTTTATTTACAAAATTATTGTAACGCCCTACAAAAAGCATGACGCCAATTTCAGATAAAAACAGCAATTTCACAAATCTCTTTCAGGCGAAAGCAGAGGCGAGAACGGATTATAACCAGGCGCCTGATTGCCCTTGAACCTCTAACGTTCGTTCTTGATTATAATGAACGCATTTTTGACAAATGCTTTTGCTTACTCTATTTTCCAATTTCCACTATTTTTCCAATTTACATTATGTTCAGGTGTAAAAAAAAAAACCAGTTAGAACGTAATAACCTTGACCAAATACGTCAAGGACTAGTAGGGAAACCATGTACCAGTAAACGATCCCCTAATAATGAGTCTTCAAAACCATCCAAGTTTTACTTTATGGAAAGGGCCCTGGCTGTCCATTCATTCTACGCTGAAAGTGTCCTAAACGCATTTGCTCTAGACTTCGGGAGCTAAAAACACTCTTAATGCCATTAGTGTAGTTTCACTTACATTTAGTTAGCGACACTTTTTTGTTTGTTTAGGGTTGAATATTAATTTCAGGCCACTTCAGCTCATCACAGCTAATCATGTAATTTTTTTACACCATTTTTTTCCTAAAAATGCAGTCAGTTTTCCTTGCCTGTCACTTTTGCCTGAATCAGCACCCCTCTTTCCTTCCATTCATCTTTCAACTCATCTTTAGACGCGCTCGTAAAAATACGAAAAACTTTAGGGTTGGCCACATCGTTCGGGATGGGGTGAGTTTGCTGGCAGGTCAGGCGCAAGCGCAGACGCATCCATGTCTCGCGCGCCGCACGATTTTGGGTCGTTATTGTGAGGCAGAGGGGTCGAGCAATTGAGAAACGGCGGCCGGGCCAACTAGGAATCACGACAATCTAACCTCTCTCAACGACAAATCTTGGCTCTCGGCCCTTGCCCTGACAACACACTTTGCCAGCTATTATTCTTCTTATTCCCGGAAGAAAGGAGGGAGAAGGACAAGGATAAAAGAAAGGGATAATCGACAGATTCTATTACAATCCGACTTCGATAATTACGGATAATTTACTACAATAATTTTAATTAATTCTGCGTCATGGCAGAGTTATTGAGTATTCTGCTGCAAAGAAGTGATGGGAGCATTCCCTGGGGTTTTCGGATTCATGGAGGAAATGGATTTGGATTCCCACTTCAAGTGAACAGGGTAAGTTATTTTCCGAGTATATTTTTGAAAGTCTTCATTTGTTTTGAATTGATGCAGAATAATTGAAGTAATTCTGCTAGCGAAACTTGTGAATTTAATTATACTTTTGCAGTCAACAGACAAGTCCAAATTGCGCATCACTTGGAATATTCAAAATCCCTGGGTCGGATTTCCAAAACAAATGATTTAAGTCCAGGTTTACGAAATGCGAATTCAATTTTTTTTCCTTTATGGAATCGGGACCTGGAGGCGGACTAACATTAGTGTAACGTTTGAGTCGTAACTTGTGAGTCACAACAATGCATCAATGCGAACAACAACTCGATGTGCAAATAACAATGCACCGCGCAAAGAATTCGATGCGCAAGTAACAATGTACCCATTGGAACAAAACTGAACTGCGAGTACCTATAATAATACACTCGTGGGAACCACAACACGATGCGTGAATAACAGTGCACCCATACGAACAAAAGCATGATGTCTGAATAAACAAGACACCCATGCAAACAACAACACAATGTGTAATAATGAACCCATGCGAACAACACGACGCGCGAATAACATTGCGCTCACGCGAATAATGACAACACGATGGGAGAATGACAGTGCACCCACGCGAACAACAACACTATAACAACAATGCACCCATGAAGAACAGCAAGAGATACGTGAATTTCAAATGCACCCATGTGAACAATAACACTTTGCGCGAACAACAATGCACCCATGGATCGTATAAACGCTGAGACATAAAGGTTTGAAATTCGTGCTGTAACATGAGTAGTCGTTGCAAAAGTTTACGCATTGTACAGTTTCCGGAAACATTTCATACATTTCTCTTGATCTATAAAATCACGCATCCAGTTGATATTTAAATTTCATACTTTCTTTGCCTTCTTGAGTTTGATGAAAAAGGAAAATTGGAAATTAGCCAACAGCGAAAATTATACACTAGCAATAACGTAGTTCAGTAAGCCACCTTTATGCACTTATACGATTCGTCGGAGTAGCATGACCCGGATTCGAACCGGCTACCCAGTTCGCACCCAGATCACTGAGTCTGACGTATCGTGCTCGGCCATTCTACAGGTAGGATTTTGCCTACCTACACCAAGCAGAAGCAACACCCTCTGTAGACAATGCAGCCACAGAAACACCTAAAAGGGGAGTAAAGTTTCAGCCTTTAGTCTCAAATGTCAAATGTTCATTTCCCCGCTCAGCTAGTCTCGATATTTAAGTCCGAAAGGCAACGGAAATGGGTTTACATCTGCATTTATTTATAGGTTAGGTCAGTTGCTTTAGCCTGAATAACACCAGGCAGGGTACGAGTTTCATTGGTGAATCAAGTGCCATACCTGATGAAGTTCGGGCCAAGGCAACTGACCTAACCTAGCACGAATAACGTTACAAACGTCAAAATCA
>JAHWFP010006207.1:15423-28714 GCA_023313725.1 Lithobius niger
AAAAATTGTCCGACGAATTTTGTTATTGTTGATTTTGACGTTTGTAATGTTTATGGTGCTAGGTTAGGTCAGGTCAGTTACCTTGGCCCGAACTTCATCAGGTATGACATGTGATTCACCAATGAAACTCGTACCCTGACTTAGCACCCGCTGCTAAGAGTCGGGAGGGGTTTGGGGGGTGGGCGGATGATGAAGTGATTTAGTTAACATTGTTTAAAGGTTTAAAGGTTTACATTTTACTACCCATGGCCCCTTGTTATACGTTGGTTGTCATAAACAACTCACCTATCATAAAATCATAAATAGTGATACCTAAGTTTTGTTGTAAATAATAGTACATATTTTTCGGTTATTTTACTAATTAAATAGACACACGCTAGTGTGTCGCCCGCCAAGATTCAGCGATAATATTAAGGTCACCCTATCCAGATAAAATATGCATGAGCATGGAGACCACTAGACACATATCTCTTTTACATCTAAGGCAGTTTGGCTGTTTTCAGGCATCTGAGGAAAAATAACAAGGCGACATAAAAAGCTGGAACTTCGCCTGATCAGGTGACTTTTATCACCTGACAACATAAAAGTCCCTATTAGTGACACAACTTGAGATTTTCTTGTTGAAAAAATGGTGTGAATAAGGTTGATATTTGCCTAATTACTAGCTAGTGACTAGCTAGCTATCTAGCTAATTTCATGAAAATAAATTCTTCCATTCGACTCATAAAGCTGAAATTTTGCAACCAGCTATAGTTTATCCGTGGAACGTGCCTTTTGCTGGTTTGAGGGTTAGGGGAAGCATAAATTCAAAGTTGCCACCAACCAAATATTGCCAGTTCGGTGGAATTCTTGACAAAGACTAAGACATACATCGTACATCATTAAAATCGTTCAGTATGTTTCTATTTATTTAGTTATGTGTGTGCCCTTCTACTCTCGAAATAGTGGCGTCAAAAATTGGAAGAAAGGAAATTTCTCCGAATTTCTGTTAGGCGGATTCTTAAATTCTAATTTGTGTCATAAATTCCCCAATTTAACGAAAAATGACCATTTGCAACAGTCAGCAACAATCACACAACAATACGTCACGTCATGGATTGTTAACCGATTTTTTTTCTTGGAATCCTCGAACTTTTCGGGAACGTCCATCAACAATAGTTAGGCGGCAGCAGACTAACAAGAACCAAGTCGTTGTTCTCAGTAACAATCAGTAAACAATCAGTACGCTTTGCTCAATAATTCTTTATTAACTGAACAAAAAACGGCTTCGCCGTTTAGAAAAAATAAAAGCATTAGAGCTGGTATCCCCATAGTCACAGCCGTGAGGGTACGCAAATAAAAACGTATTAGAGTTCACTCGAACGCAACAAACTATAATTTGAACTCCAATACCAGGGAACAAGGACTGTTTTTGATCAATGATTATGTCAGAAAGAAAGCCCAGTTTATGTTTGAAAAGTTTAATGTTTCCGTATTTGGGCGTGCACGCATAATTTGTGTATTATACAGTCTTTAAAAAAATATTTGTCTGTGTTTGTTGTTTCATATATTAAGTCTGTTTCGTGTGAGTGGGTATACGTGTATTTTGAGTGCATTTATAATTTGTGAAATAAGCAGACTTCTAGTTAAAGCAGTTTTTTGTCTGTGTTTGTGTTTGAAGGTCGTTTGAGGTGGTTATTTCTAGTTCGTTTGAGTAATTCGTGTTCATTTTGTGTATGAATTTTTATCTTTCAATTTTGTACCGTTTTGCTGTTTATGCAGTCTAATTTGTGTGTGTTTGTGGGTTTACGTTTAGCGCATTGGAGTTCAAATTATACTTCGTTGCGTTCGACTGAACTCTAATCCGTTTTTATTCGTGCACCTTCAGAGCTGTGAGTATGGGGATACCAGCTCTAATGTTTTTTTTTTTCTAAACGGCGAAGCCGTTTTTTGTTCAGTTAATTTGTTGTCTTTTTTCGCTTCCTTTTTATTGTAATTGCTACGGTCTAGTCTATCAGGTGTCCACTGTCCACCGATTTTTGTTTTCGAAAAAACGGAACATTAGAAATGCATTTTATGTTAAGGTTCCGCCCAAAGTTTGTCCCATGATTATTATTTGATGGCAACACACTAGCGTGTGTCTAGATTTAGCATGTGTCATCTCGATGAGTAATTAATTCAGGATTGTTGCAATATCATGGCAAACAAGTGCGGGAACAACTCAACTGACTTCGCGAAGCCCGCATTGAAGAAGTAATTAAGTCACTCAGTCATGTCGGCCGCCCAATTTAATTTTGGTTCTCCACAACGAGCTAGCTAACTCAACCAACGACAATGTTACTTTCCCGGCACCAAACCATTGTTGCATCTTGTTCAAGTGACTTAGGGTCCGTAGGCTCTTGTATGAAATAAAGTAAAGTAAAGTGAGCTATAATCCGATATTGTGCACCTCGCCTATTGTTACCACATTGTTACATGTTGTAGCGTTGTAACATTTTGACATTGTTAGGCCCTAATCAGCCGCCTCCTGGATTCCGCCCAGGCTGGATTGATACTTGGGTGGGTGACCACCTGGGAATCTGGCTGTTGCAGACATAGGGCCTTAGGGCTTCGGGCAGATGACCAGGAGTGGTTAACGCTCGTTAAACCCTTTAACCCTTTAAGCCGCCTCCTGTCCATTTTCTGAAAATTGGCCTTTGGCTTTCCTGTCTTCTTCTGAAAATTCTCGTGCGCAGACGAATTCAAATACCGGCCGTGTAAATTGTCTGTTTTAAACTTGGAGTGAACGGTTTTTGAAGATAAACTTTATTACAAGGTAGCCCCGAATTAAAAGCATTAACGGTTGGGACAGAAGCGCTAAAGGAAGAGAAATGCTGAAACAGTACTATAGGCCAAAGTAACAGTGAAAATATGCAGTAAGAACTGGTCCAAGTTACATTGATTTAGTCATGTTTCTGAGGAAATGTTTACGCTGAGTGAGTGAGCGAAGCGAGTGAAAATCATCGTTTGTTATCGAAAACAGCGGTTTTACCCAAATACGGGTGGTAAGTAGTAGGCAGTGGTGAAAAAGGACGACTTTCTACGTTGGATAAAATGTGATTGGCCCCAACTCCAACAGGTAGATACATAATGCTAACATTACAATTCTGGGTTGGCATCAACACAGAAACAGTCAGAATTTATAGGCCAAATAGTTTGGTTATGAGCTGAAGCATTAGGAAAAGGGCTCATTCTGATCAAGCTTGATCTTTTTGGATGTGATACATCCGTCAGTAGCTTAGGATTCAACAAGAAATATCCTCGAGAGTCGATCCAACAGACACACGCATAATACAAGTATGAGATGACACTTACAGACGAATAGTGACAAAACACGTAGACATTTAAACTTTATTTAAAAGAGGTGTAGCAAAAAGGAAACTCCTCGAGCGAAGTGAGACGACGCAAATGGAGCGGGTGAAGCGAGATATGTGGCTAGTCAAACTATTAACGAAAACCGACTAAAGCCAAAAGTAGCCGTAAAACTGGATTTTCGGCTGTTCATCTCGTAATACCTAAGAAAAAAATGGTGTTTATCAATTTTGAGCAAAAAGATGTAATGTCTCCCCAAAATAAAGCTTGTTTAGGATACATACCAAACTTTTCGGCCGTTTGAAGTCGTGATATCAAACGCCAAGCTCTTTTGCGAAGTTAATCTCACGGACTAAGACTTCAAACAACAACAAAAAATATTTGAAAATTGCACCTTAAGCAATTTTAATATTTTTCAGTTTTCCTTCGAACTATTACTCGGTGGGATTAACTTCGCAAAAGAGATTGGCCTTTTATAGCACGACTTCTAACGGCCGTAATGTTTGGCGGGAATCCTTAATGAGCTTTGTTTTGGGGGGGCAACAGCTGGTTGTCATAAATACCGACGCTAATAATAAATAATAACACCAGTAGTAGTTTCGCTTGTTTTGCTATTTGTTATCCCCTACACGTTCACAGGTCAAAAGGAAGAGAATTTCTCAAATTTCTCAGCTAGTTGTCATACATAATGATAACCATCATAAATAATAACACCAACTTTTCGTTTGTTTTGCTAATTATCATCCCCTACACGTTCACAAGCACAAAAGGAAGTGTGAGTCAAAATGTCAATTTCTCACGTTTTCTCAGTTGGTTGTCATAAATAACGACACATACTTTTCTCTTGTTTTGTTAATTAATATTCCCTAGCCATTCATTCACATGCACAAAAGGAAGAGTAAGTCAAAAAGTCAGTTTCTATTTTCAATTTCGATGCTGTCCTGGGCTGTGATGAAAAAAGAGAATGAAATGGACTTGTATAGTTTTACGCCCTGTAATGGTGCAGACGAGCAAATCCGAAAGGATGTGGGATTCTATCGGGACAACACTTCAACTTTACGATCGATTTGTATACCTTTACTTCGTTACAATATCAAACAACATCCAAAAGAGTGAAAAAATCCGCCAAGTAGTGATATCAGAGTAAAAATGGCTGCCATCAGGTTTTCTACAATCTGCCAACGAACAACCGCCAGGCTAATCCCTCCGCGTATTAGTTCAAAGGTTAAATGAAAAATTCGACCATTGTTATCAAAAGCAATGGTTTAATTTTAGTCTTCTGTACAGCGAAAATTGGGAAGACAACAGCAATGACTTTGTTCGTCCGTCCGTCGCCTTTTTCAACGTGAACTTTAAAAACCCACAGCAAATTAAAACATCATCGCTTCTTTATAGCTAATAGGCTTTTTCGACATAACTCAATGAAATAATTACATTTGATCGTCGCATATAACATGTGCATTTAACATGCCTGCATCTATTAGTTTTAGATTTCTTATTGACATGGCAACAAGAAGTCTCGACACTGTGTTGCCTGAATGAATAGGCCTACTCTCGAACCAGGTTCTCCGTTAGCTGCTAATTCCGAAATTAAAATGGCAGGTAAAAATTAGGCAGCTGAAAATTAGACCTAAAATCTTCAACAGTGGTGGAAGTGACAGAAGTGCACAGAAGACCGGTTGCGACTAGATAGTCTCTACCCCTGCTCATTTCATTTAACGTGTGAAGTAATAGTCAGTGGGATAAGCTTGGCTGCAAATTTCACCAAACCCCAAGGGGCTTGGCCGCATCTTTTTTTACCCTCAACATCGTCGAGTCACAAAGACATTTGCAATCTGTACCATGCCAATGTTGTTGTTGTTTTTATTTAACTGGGTTATTCGTTCCGCTGTAGATGACGAGAGGGACAATTTAGCCAGTGGCAAACAACTGTAACGATGACAAAATGAAATAATGACTTTCCCGACGATGAAGTCTGACAGTGAACTTGGCGGGCAGACCAGTAGCGTGGTTCTTGATGCCAACGAAACGTTCGACCACAAAAAACACAGTATTTTGCATTGGTGTATGGAGGAAGCCAGTGTAAGGAGTGCATCGTAAGGCATGGTTTGCATATTAAGTTGATGCATCCAGACAGGGCAGGTGTCAAAAAGGGCAAGGTGTGCAAAGAGAGAGGGCAGAGTATGCATTGCACATCTTTGAACATCCTTTGCTACACCACTGCCATTTCCACTATCTTATCACTGTTTACGTAAAGACGGTGTTTCTTAAATTAAATGCAACGTAAAAAAATCTACATGCCGTTGTTATCGTCTGGCAGGAAATGAGTTAGAGATGATAAAAAGGCGATTGTTTCAGAAAGAATTCCTCTTACTTCAAGAATTCGGACGCTGAAAACACTCGTGGTGGTCGTCCGTGTGTTAGCTGCACAGATTGTAGAACGCATTAGGGTTATCGCGTTTCAAGATTTTAAATGTTTGCAGCTTTAAGTTTCTTCGCATCTGGCTGCAAAGAAAAGGCGGTCTTCGAACCTTCTCGGCGAAAATATAGTTCCCGGAAAGCATATTCAGACATAACTACTAAGAAGAGATGATTTGATGCGGCCATTACACCAAACGGAAGTTGAATGTCACGTGACACGATGTTGGGAAAAAAAAAGTTTTTCTGAAGTATGCAGGATCAGCAAGATATACAGGAAGTTGTTTAACTTGGTGTTTTCTGACCTGTGCAGTAACAGGCTTTCGATTAGATTATTGAAATCGGTATAAATTAGTCATCGTAACGTATGCCCAAACATTTCTCCAGCGTGAATGACTCCTGGCTGAACTGTAATGGACTCTCATTCCGCCACGAGCGAATGTCAGTTTTATGTGCAGGAAGTCACGGACAAACACGGCGACCAAATACTTCGTTCAGATTCAAGTTCCTAATATCTCTACATCTGCCCCCTCCCCCTCCCATTTTAAATACCCAACATAATCCAAGACCGAGTGGCTAATAAAATCAACCATAAAAAAAATATATATATATGTTTGATATGTTGTGATACGTTCGTTGTTGCTTCGTACACTTTTTTTTTTTGCTGCGTTGCGTTGCTGCGTTGGCGCTATTTTTACGCCAACTACTTGTTGTAGGATATCATGAATCAGACGATGCCAACATTAACAGCAGACAGTTATTACGTTGGCTACTGGGGATGAAATTGGGGAACACCTAAAGTACAAACCCCTTAATAGTATAAAGAAGGGCCCCAAGATGTGCGGGCTCCTTCGTCCGAGTCCGGCTCTGCCTACCGTAATAAAGCAGTATATAAATGTGAACAAGCGCTAAATTGTAATTAAAGTGAAAATAAGCCAAGTAATACGCAGGAAGTACAATAAGAAAGAACACGACGGTTCCGGGATGAGGGCAACCCATTATCAATTGAATTATTAAATTCCTAAGCTGAATTATTCCATTTGATAACAGGGTGCAGTCATCCCCGAAACGTCGCTTTCTTATTGAGCTTCCTACGCACTATTTGTCTTGTTTTTACCCTAATTACTACAGTAATCGTCGTGTACTGAACGTACAAACCGCAGTCAATTCGGGATGAAACTGGATACGCAGTTAGGGCTATATGGGTCTGGGTGCTGATGACATTTTCAGCCTGTTTCTGAACATAGAATTTGGAATGGAATTTGGTATTTGGGAGCAGGGAAATTGTAATACATGTCCATGCAATTGATGACCAGCTCAACTAGTGACAAAGGCAAAAGCTACGGCGTACGAGTTATTTAGAGTGCAGTTTCGGTTTCGATGATAAGACACAGACGAACTGAACGAAAAATTGACTTTGAGAGTAGCTACACACTGCTCCAGTAACTCAAGCATAAATATTTAGAAGGCATTTAGAGGACGCTAAAGTGAAAATCAGTTTTACCAGGAGTTGCATAAAGGAGGAGTCGCCAAGAGAATTTTACTCCAAGTTTCACAACTCGTTCTTATCGCGCATGCCAGAAAGTTAATACCTATTATTATACCTATTATTATCTGCCGCTTGGGCCTTCAAAAAAGCTCTAAGCTTATTGGCCGTACATTTTTAAAAAATATTATGAATGCTTTGGTAAAATTAAATTTTGGTCATGTTTAATCAACTGGCCTGGAAACGGGAGTCAAAATCCACGGCTTCGCTCCCAGCCGACCTTGTGACAAGGTGTTAAATAAAACACGAGCGTTACTACATGGATACTCCAACCCCACGTGTATGGATTTAAAATTTCCTGATTTTATATCACTTTTCCTGCAGCTGAATCTGGCTGGACCAGCGATTTAGCAACTGCCGCTAGCTTGCGTCATTTTGCGTATGCCAAAATGACGTGAAATTTGTTGTTTGGTTGTATGCGTTAGGGCTGAGCACATTCCTTGAAATTATTGATATTAATACTTTATCTTAAAATACAGAACCGATACTGCTACAACGGGAAGTTGTTCATTTGTTAGCCTTCTTAGTGCAGCTTCATTTTTCTTATGATAAGAATTACGAATTCCTAAACAGGAATTCACTGGAGAACAGAATTAAAACCGAGCGTAGCGAGCGAAATACAATGACTGTCTATATTAGTAACAAACACTTATCAACGGTATGTCAGAGTTGCACTGGCAGTATAAAAAAAAAAAAAACGGGTTTGTTTAATGTTTAGGATAAGGCTCAACTGAACCGTGATCAAAACAGGAAAGGAACATAAACACGTGTTTTCTTACCGTAATGTTACGTTAGTGATAATTTTATGTTAAACCTCACGGTGGCTGCATTTTCAAGCCGTAAGTCTGTAACTAAAACATAATGCACATTGTGAATATGGTGTTTAATGGGAACAGAGACATCTTGGAAAGGATGTTCAGCACAGTGAGCTGAACGTTCCATTCGACTTCTTGCAAATTTTGACGTTTTGGTACAGTTTTTGATTCTTTTTTAGTCTTCTGTACAGCCGTACCGGCTGAGAAGACTATTGCAACTACTTTGTCCGTCCGTCCATCGCTTTTTTCAACTTCGCAACGGTACCAGAAATTGACGACCACTGTTTACAACGTTCGATTCAGTATCACAAGTTAGCTAAATAGCATGGCAAATTAAAACAACGTTGCCTCCTTATAGCTAATAGACTTCTTCGACGTAACTAAATTAAATAATAACATTTCATCGTCGAATTGAAATCCTAAAGATTTAAGGCTGCCGTAAAAACAAAAAACATTTTAGCTTCGTTTAAAAGAGTTTGTTGCATTGTTGCATGAATGAATAGGCTTACGATCGAACCAAATTCTCCATTCCATAGGTCTATCTGCTACTTACGAAACTAAAACTGCCGTTAAAAAAATTAGGCCTAAAAAAATGAAAATTAGATCTAAAATCACGTTACCATGGCAACGTCAATAGTGGCTACGAGTCGCTGCGGCAGCGTTTCTCCCGTCCCTTCCCTACTACCACTGATCTATATTAGGCTAGGTTGCGCATTGCGTTGCAACACTATAACTGTGTGCGCGGAGGCATACCTTGTTGCAAAAATGAATAGGCTTACTGTATACAATCCAAATCTCCGTTAGTTGCTATTTACGAAATTAAAGTTGTAAATTAGGCCTAAACACTGACCATTATGCCTAAAACGTAAAATAAGCTTAAAAGCTAACACATTTGTAACGGGCAATTCTGATGGTTAGGCCTACTGTTTTTAGATTATATAATAGAAATAGCTGTTGTAGTGCATGATAGAGGTGTGCGTCTCAACATTGGAAGTGGAGGAATTTTACAGACGACCAATGCGACTAGATAGTCGCTATAGCCCCTTGTTTTTGGGTATTATTGATAGGTATTAGAGTAAATTTTGTTTGTTTTGCTTTCCTCGAGTTTTTCTTTGAGAATTGATGTGTATGTCTTATTTCTCTTCATATTCTACATTGTTTTTATGTCTATTTCATTAATTTGTCGCATGTATATCATTATGAGTCCATGAAAAGTTCCGTCATTTTCATAGACTCATGATATCACGTTATAAATATTTTTATTTCTAATCTTTTATTGGGTCACATTTTAGTTTTCGATGGCAAAAAAGTCAGCTCATTTGTTTTCTTCTTTTTCTAGTATAGGTTACCCTCACATCACACGCGACTATCAGCTCTCGTGGGATGAGTTTTTTTTCAGTTTGGTCTTATAATTCGTGTTGAATAAAACATTCTTACTTATTATGCCAGGATTTGGTAGACATGAGAGGAAAGTTTTCAGAAAAGAAAATAAACAAAAATAAAAGTTAGAGAGATGTACGGTATGGAGTGTTTCATTGTGTATAGTTTCTCGAGTAACGTGTGCTTACGTGACGAACATTCATGGTTGTTTGTACATAGTTCATAACCATAGAAGGAGCAGTAAATCGGCTGTAAAAGGTCGGAAGAGAATCGTCCCAGAAATATTTTCTTTGTATATTGGTCATTGACTGGATTCGAGCTGTCGTCCACTCGGGTTGGAATCCAGGACTCTGACCGATTGGCTACTGCCGTTTACTTTTATTTGGGTTAATAAACTTAAATGTGGAAATACTTACTTCTGGAAAAGCAACAGTTGCTTTGGAGGTTTGACGCACTCCCCAGTCGAAGCCATAGCGCTAAGCAGTAACACTGTGACACTCTGTTAGTTAACCTACTTAACTTAGTTTAGTTTATTTAATTTATTGATTTTGCATAGTTAAATTACTTCCATTTCGGGGAATAGTTTTTTTTTACCGTGTCCTCCCTTGCAACGAAATGTTGTAAAAACTATGACGTCATTTTAAAACGCAACGTCGTTCTGAATTTCTGACTTGACCGTTTGGCCGTTTGCCAAATAATTACGATCGTAAACACTTCATTTAGAACCATTCAAAGATAAATCAGAAATTCCCTGCAATTTATTTAATTTATTTATTTATAGTTATTTTTTTTAGGGGCATAAAGTTTAGAATTCTAATTTAACGTTCTTGGCTCCCCACATTGGTTTGTTTATTTAGACGCGGAGCACGCGATCGTCTCATCGATGTGTTTAGCCCAAACATAAACAACACAGCCTTGGACCAAACAGAGACGCTCTAGTTTTGGCCTTAGGCTTGTTAAATTGCATGGCCAAGCTAAACTAAGCTACCCATTTTAACACGGGCACCATGATGTCTGACTGACTTGACTTAACTGTTTGGTAAAAAAGAAAAAAAGTAGAGAAACCCGGGAAAGAAAAAAAACACACACACACACACACAAAACAAAAAAACAATCACATTCCTTCTTAAAGTGTTTTGTAATCCCGTGACAACGCTTCACGCCAAGGTAAATGCTTGCCAACATTTCCGAAAAGAAATAAAAGTTTTACGATTTACTTGGTTCCTGACGAATTTATAAAAGTGTGGTTCTGTGCCGGTAGTTGTGTTGTTGTGATAGGAAACACTGAAGAATTTACTTGAGAATGGTTATAGCCTTTTAAGGTACAAACTAATAACCCATAGAAATTGGTATATTTAAGGCATATCTCGATGTAGAAACTAAGGGCTAGTCTGAAATTTCAAGCTGGCGCTGATTTTAGGTCTGTCCATCCTTAACGAAATAGTCAAGCATGGAAGTTCGGAACTCACGGAGAAATTGTTTCTTTATTAGAAATTCTTCTTCTTCTCATGCCACGGATTGATACGACTACACGCTTTTAACCAAATTATGTCGCAGGTAGCTCGCTCGTGGACGTTACTGTGGCAACGATACGTAAGTCTTTGTACTGAGGCTCGCAATAGGTTTCTAGCTGGTGCATGACCGTTTCGCCAAATATTTTTCCAAATTACATGCCTACTCGCGCTACCGCACTCGCTGCGGCTAAACATCACGAACCGCAACTAATCAGAAGTTTCTTCCAATTAGGAATGCATCTTTAACTTCTCCAACATCTAATTTTTAAAGAATATTTTGATTCGGCCTATCGGGAATTCCCCTTTCGCCGAATTTTAATCATACTTAATTTTCGGCGAAACGGGATTCAGCGAAATGGGTATACCTTCTAGCTAGCGACTTTACGTTTCTAAATAAGGATTAATATTCTACTGTTTCCAAAACCATTTCTTTTTCGCCTTCAAAGGTCTATTTTTCTTGACAAAATTACAAGTTCAATTGTTTTGTGATTTTGTGTCACTTAAAACTAGTCCACCTTTCTGATAAGTAAAATACTAAAAAATTGTTGTTTTCCGTCTTTTCATCCTTTTCTCTCCAATTCTCTCCAAATAATCTAGTTTATCACCCAAAAATCGTGAGACACGTCTTTTCCAAGTTTAAGTTAGTTTCAGCTATGGTGTGACCTTTTCAACCGTTTGCGCAATTTTAAGGGTAAATAAATGAAATTTCGAAGTCTTGGTACTATCTTGCCATTAGGTGACACAGTCAAACACCTGCAGTCGTTGATTGCAGATCACCTGAATTTTGTGTTCTTGGAGAAAAATTCTAAATGAAGATAAACAAATTTTAGCTGTTTAGAAAGTTTTTTTCAGAAAGTTTCGAGACAATCAAGCTCGAAGATAAGCAGAACAACAAGTTAACTGAGCAAATGAGGGTTAGTGTTTTCCCTATAGTTCTGCTTGTGTTTAGATGAAACCGTACAGTAGTGAACGCGTATAGCTAGCTCATCTCATGCTTTGCCACAATACATAACGACAAGACAGAAAAGCCTAACTTCAAGTCTTCTCGGGAAGCTTTTGTCCTTCATTAATAAATCAGCACAACGACTTTAGAGCATGCCACATTTGTGAGGGGTCCGTTTCCGGGAATTCCGAACAACGCGAGAAAACACAACCCTGTGGATGGAGTGGTCGGCTACCACCCAAGACAATGTCAGGTCAAATCCCGTGAACAACTAAGGTCAAAAAATGATTAAAAAGTCTCTGATGATGCGAAAAGATTTAAGCACCTGCAAAAATAAAACGAATAGAAATATCTGAATGTCCCGATTCAAGTTGAGGGATACAATGAATCATTGAAAAGAAACACACGTTTAAAGACTTGATTATGATCGCGGCTAGACGCCAGCTCAAGAGTATTTTTAAAATTAGTTTCTTGCAGCCATTCGTCATCTGACGCAAAGTATTGCTTTCAAACAAATTAAAACAATAAGGAAATGTTACAATTAACTTTCTCAACTGCAAATGCTTAGGATCGTTTACGCGCCACAATCACCATGAGGACGAGTGCATTTGCAAGGGTCTCTTTCTGTAAGCACACATGCAAATAGCTCAAATTTGAACTTACCTGCTGTTATTTGCCAGATATTCCTGGCATTAGAACCGAGAAACCTTCGATAATGGCAGGGCTTAAGAAACCATCCTGAATGTACCAAATTAGATCTCGTAGGTGTTAATTATGGCTCATTGTGAATAGTCTCAAGGCTTACCATAATCGAAGGTTTACCGGCCATAACTGACGACCCCATAGCTGCTGCTGTAGTCTGCGGTCACTCTAGCCTGCTGAAAAGTTCTGGTCGGAACTTTGTCAGGGTCTCCTTTCTAATAACAATAATTACAACTTACGGTAAGTAGCTGCCACCTGCCATCACGACGAACATTTTGATTTAGTATTAAAAAAACTGAAACTAGAATTTAAACGATAGAAGTGCATTGTTTATTCTTTTTTGCTTGATTCTATAACTGGCCGAGCAAGAGAAGACAGTAAGGTCACTTTTTGACTCGACGATATAATGTAATTTTCCTCTGTTGCCTGTCTGCCTGATCGTTACACAATAATCAAACATTGCAGTAAATAAAATCGGCTCATATTTTCAGCAATTCATCAATATATTAGGGACAATAAACAGATTGCTGTAAATTACATAAAGGAAACAAGAAAAAAAAAACAAGCCAAACAGCGAACAATCCACAAGAAAATCATAGTACAGTAAGCCACGTTTATGCAATTAGGTTTCGTTGGCGTGACC
>JAHWFP010006208.1:0-29324 GCA_023313725.1 Lithobius niger
CTACCTTTAATTAGCCCATGAAATATGTGTTAGCAGTGGCAATTAAGGTCCGTTAAATAAACAGCGCAATCACTTTAATAATGTAGAAATAATGTAAAAGGTGCGATACACGTTTTCGTAAGTCGACCTTCGTCACGGATACGCTCCAGCGAGTAGATATAATAATGGAAGCTGATAATCCTCGTAGTCCGTAACGCACTGTATACTGAAGCAGTGCAGTAACGGTCTAGGCATGTAGGCCAATCAAAGACTCTTTTCTACTAACATACATTCCGAGAAACAGTTGCTCATCTCCGCTGGTTACAATTACTTAGCAGTAACTTGTTTTAAATAAATTTCTCGAATACAGCCTGAATCAGTGGCAAACCGCTCAATTCCGTTCCGTTTTTTATCTCGTTGCCTAGCAGGCGAGTGTGCAATCGGGTTTTCGAGGAGGCCAGTGTTTATTTTTAGTGCCGCATAGCGGCGCACCCATCCAACATGGCGGACGTGAGGTTGGAGCTGTCGCATCACGTCCAACGTGAAACCATGGATTTACCATCTAAAAACGCCTTTAAAAGGCTCTAAAGGTGTGAATTGAGCACGGTGGATCAAGAACAAGTGTGGATTGGTGCGCTTATGCTCCACAGATTTGATACAACGCCGTTCATCGCTCCAGGATGAGGGAGTTTAAAGTGGTGGTTTTGGGGTCGGGTGGAGTCGGCAAAAGTGCCTTGACTGTCCAGTTTGTGTCGGGTACGTTCATGGAGAAATACGATCCCACAATCGAGGATTTCTACCGAAAAGAAATTGAAGTGGATTCCGCTCCGTGTGTGCTCGAAATCCTGGATACAGCTGGAACGGAGCAGTTCGCCTCCATGCGGGATTTGTACATCAAAAATGGGCAAGGCTTCGTGGTGGTATACAGCCTCACGAACCACCAGACATTTCAAGATATACGATCCATGAAGGAGCAAATTGTGCGCGTTAAGGGATCGGAACGTGTCCCTATACTCCTTGTAGGGAATAAAGTGGATTTGGAACACCAACGGGAAGTGACCACTAACGAAGGAGCCACACTTTCCCAGCTGTGGAACTGTCCCTTCGTAGAGGCCTCGGCCAAAAATAGGTGTAACGTTAACGAAGTGTTTGCCGAAATAGTGCGGGAGATGAACTATAATCCGGGCAAGGATAAAAGGAATTACTGCTGTTGTGTTTTGCTATAACACGGGTAAGTTTTATTTTTAGAAAAAAAATTGTGGGCCGTATTTGTGTTCAGTGTGTTGCAGCGTCTTTTGTTTGCTTTCCAATAATGTATTATTAATGGTTTGTTATCTATCGTCGTGAACGCGTCTCCGCAGCGCAGCTTCATGTCTGGCGTTCTTTACATTACAGCTGACCGACGTTTCCAAGCTGTTACTAGCTCTACGAATGGTTGATGTTGGAAATGTGTTTTTGTTTTTAGTGGCCTTCGTTTTGCAAAGGTTGGCAGGTTGTGAAAGACGTATTTTAATTATCTAGCCAGCATGATGTTTAGGACGTAGGATGTTTAGTTCAAGAATTTGGCCCATGTCATTCGTGAGTTATCTCAAGGTGGCTTTGGTAATCTCAAGCTTGTGAAGGCTTGAAATAAAGGGGGGGGGGGGGGTTAACGGGTATGGTTTAGGTTAAAGTAGAGCAGCATACGCTGTTTTGGTTTGACCGAATGGAATTTAGCCCTACGTTTTGTATTTAAGTAGAAATCGCCGGTTCGATTCCGGCTTGTGTTGTAAACCCTAGGACGATTTGCTGAAATCGTCCTAGGTAAGGCTATGAAATTGCATAAAACTGTTCTGACATTTTGTCCCAGAGTGAGTATTCTACGTACTGTACGTCTGAAAACGAGTTAGTCTAGGAAAGAAAAACTCTGATGTAGGCCTACTCGTTGATTAGATCAGTCTGTAGGCCTACGGAGCAAAATTTTTTTCTTCTCTAATAATGTGTCCCCCATATTTATTGTGTATTCCCCCCCTCCCCCCCAAGTTTCCATTATTGATAATTGAATTTCCTACGGTGTGACGAAGTAAACCTCTTGTATCGAAAATGGTGTGGAAGGTAAGCGTCATTGGTTATCATCCACGAGTAAGATCGAAAATGGGGGGGGGGGGGGGGGGCATGGACCTGTCAGAAGAACAGGCAGGTGGGAAGCTACGATTAAAGGATTGTAAATAACCTACATAAAAAAGGAATTCCTCACCCTTTTCGAAAAAAATCAGCCGTAGGCCTATAGCCTAATTATTTTGGTCGTCGATATGCACCTGTACACGAAAAGATAGCCTTTGCAGCCTGAGGCTTGACCTAACATACCAAACTGTGTTGTGGAAAGCCAATATTTAGTGTAGGCCTAAAGGACACAAAGCTTACTGAGTTTACTGAGTCTCTCAGGAGTCAGGAAAGCCAACATAAAAGCACCTTTAAATAAATTTTTGTCGCTTTGCAACAAAAATGACTATAACAAGATGCTGTGAAACAGCTTGTCACTTTCCTTTCTCAAAACGCAGCAGTTAAACCAAGTAACCAAAGCCTGCCATTGTATATGTCTTGGCATCAGGTGGCAACATAGGCTATACCTGATAATTCGCTGTGATAGTAGTCATGTGTGTTTAGCAACTTTTCCAAAAAAGGCCGTCGTTGGGTGATGTAGCATGAATTATGAGACTGGTGTCGGTGGCGGCTTTCTTCTAGTATCGTGGCAGATAATGTGTGTGGGCGGGAGGGGGGGGGGAAGAGTTTTCGCTTTTATAAAGAAACCCTGCTTATGGTGCTAACCAGGGATGCATAAAATTCTTACAGGACAAAATTTCCCACAAAATTTTCATACAGATTTTTCAAATTTCCACAGCCTTTCACTATGTAGGCAAGCCATTTTTCAGTGAATTTCCTCAGTTCCCCTGAAATTTCCCGCGAACCTCGTTCTAGCGTTCTGGCATATTCTGCACCCCTGGTGCTAACTGGATGCCAATTTATTTTTCATCCACGTTCTGATTGCTTAGTTGTTTAATTAATAGGCCTACACAGCCTATTTGAACTTAGCCTGAACGACTTCGAAAAGTTTTCCTTCTATCGCCTTTATTTTGCCCTAGTGATTTTATTGAATGTTTCTGGTTAAAAGGCTGGTGGTCATCTGTAAAGTTGGCTTTCCTGCATATCACTCGTGCTGTTACAGATGCAGGCATTGGCCTATACGAGCGTACTAGAAATAACGACTCATGGTCACGAATTTTGAAGTACTCCCTCACTCCTCCTCCCCTATCTCTCTGCCGAAAATCCTATCTGTTCTCAACATTGAAGCCTGACTGAGCTGCGGTAGATGAATCATAATGCGTAGGCCTAAGTTCATGCTCCATTGACGACTGAGTATGTGTTCGGAAATATTTAGATTTTAATTGTGATAGCGAAGTGACCGAATTCCCCATTTGTAACTTCTGCACAGCAATTTTAGCTGCAATTTGCGCCGACTAGCCTACATCCGGCGAAGCCAGGCACAACGTCAATAGAGTGAGCATAAACGAGCGATGTTGGCTAGTTTACATCATTATGCAGTGTGTATGTTTGTAGCGTACTACAACTAGTTTGGAAAAAGACCAGCTTTGAGGCTGGTAAAAGGTTTAAAAAAAAACTGGAAAATTTTGTGTACCGTTGTATAATTTTTGGTTAGAGGTTCCACTATTGTTGCATTATCCACAGTTATTGTCAATCGCAGTTGGTAGGCTACGGTTTGATCGAAAAAGCCCAACCCAAAAATTGTGTGGTTTTTTTTTGGGGGGGGGGGGGGGCCCAGAGGGTTCAATCCAGTGAATCGGATAATGTTTTTTTCTTGCCTATTTTTACCTAGGCCTATCATTGTTACAAGTCTTCCAGGTGTGGGGCTAGATCTTAAAAGTAGTTGGCCTATGTAGTCTAAAATGTTATGTTACATTATATAATAAATTACTAATTAATTTCAAGGCTTAGTGTGTAATTTTTTTAAACAGTGGTGAATTACAATGGTGATTGCAGTATTATACCTGTAACCAAACACAACCATTAGTGCTGTTGCTACTCGTAAACTAAAACTGAAGTGGTAGCTATAGACAATACTTCTGTAAATCTCCAAAAAAGGCTAAAAGCCGACAAAACACAAAACCATAAAAAAAAATGTAGGTTTTTTTTTTCTAGAAATACCTGGGTATTTTTGAAACCCTGAAAGTTAGAGTGATTGGAAATTTGTTATAAGCATCTAGACTACAGTGCTTAGCTTTCCATGCGATATTGGCGAATATGTAATGGAAGGAACAAGTGAGCCACGAGTTGCCTTCAGCAACAATTAGTAGTTCCCACCAAGAGGTTATGGAATTGCTTGACTCCTTTGCATTTCTAAGGATTTACTCGTGGTGGTGAACTAAAAAAAATTAGGCATAGGCCAGACAAAGAATTTGAATGTGTTTCTATTATCCACAGTAGTACCAGAGCAGAATTTACTGGATAAAACGTCTTGCAACCCTGGACTTTGTAGACGGTGCTCACTCATGGTGAACAAGTTGGGCGTAGCTTAGTCAAAGTATTCGTCATTTGCCTGGAAGCCTTGAAGCAAACATCATTTTGTATCACTTCCACTGACACTCTTGCTGTCACTGTTATGTTGGTATCCTCCATGTTTGTTTCTGTGTGTTATACATTTTGTTGACGTGTAGCATCCAGTCTGTTTAACCTTCTTTTTAAAATTTTGCAACAGACCAGCTCGGTCAAGGCTCTTTGAAAAAACAGACAAGATCTCAAAGCACATAGATTATCAGTTTTGTGCAATTCTGTAATCTGTATGTAGTAAAGTGAAGGAGAAAAACGGTGCGTTCTGTACCTTTACGGTATGTCGGCGATATAAAACTTCCATTTGCCATTCTTCGGTCAGAAAAAGGTGGCAGATATGGGTAGCCTTTCGGAATATAAAATCCGGTACCGGTAGGCCTCTTTGCCCTTGTTATTGAATTTGCTTACATTGACCTTTAGGCCTGAAAAGTATTTTGCTGTGTCTGCCAAAAGCGACTGTTTGTTTGATATTTAGCATTGTCATTGGCTTCACATGGTTGTACTGACTGACGCAATTCTGTTACCTAGTACTAGATTTGTAGATATGGTATCATTAAAATGTTATCATTCAAAAGTTATCTCTATTGGCTAGACGATGAAAATTGCAGGAAATGTAGGGCCTAAGTCATGAAGAGATTTTTGGAATTTTGTTTTATCGTCAATGACCTGATATATACTAAATGACCTCATCAAGTACAATCCCAAATCTATTGTATTTATTGATAGTGACAACACGTGACATGTCGTTTGCACTCGGGATTTGCTTGTAAATTGTGACATATGTTGCGACCCCATGAAATATGGCTCCATTCGTGTATTGTTGTAAAAAAAATTGTTCAAGTACCACTCACTAATTGTTTTGTAAAAAGTGCTGTTTTCAAGGCCAAACCCCGTTTTTTGCTTTCTCAGTCAGCACATCCTTGACTCACTGTGTCAGTAAACACAATTCCCTCATTTCTGCAGATTCGTTTCTATCTTTTACGTAGGCTAGTCAATGGATTTTATTCCATGTGCCTAACTTTGACTCTCAGCTTTCATATTGATCAGAACAGTAAGCTTTCATTACAAAGTTTGTGCACCATAGCTGCAGGTAACTTTTTTTGCTGCTTGCCAATTTGTTGACTGACGTGCTCGGACAAATTGTAGGCCTACATTTCATTCCAAAGTCAAAAATCGGTGATGAAGTGATTTTTGCGTGGGATAGTTTTTATCTTTTTTTGAGTTTTTTTTTCAATATTCTTAACGCCTAACTAGCGTCCTCATTTTTGCTAGGCCTATCTTCTTGAACCTTATTCAGATTTTTGTCTACCAAGAAGGTGGACATGAAAGCAAGTAAACACTGTAGGCTATTGTTTAATAATTGGGACTAGCCAGTTACTTGTCCAGTCGTCGTTGCCGCGTTTATACTAGGCTACGTTAGTCAGTTGTTGACACATGTTGCAACCCCTTGAAATAGCATTCATAAAATATAGGCTAATGTTAATATTCTGCATCCATGTGTCAGTTGTATTGTACTGAGACAAATTTCCTTTTACCTTATGGTGTTCGTTGTCCATTTTTATTAGAGTTGCTGTTAATGATGACAAGTGTGAACTTTAACTAGCAGTTTCGATCTGAAAAATAACAAAGTTGTTACTGCCGTTAGGTTAGACTACTACTCAGTTGCTTGATGTAGCAGCTAGTGGCTAATGGTATAAAGATGCAACGATACAATAATTTCTTGATATTGCTTTATGTACTATATTACTATTAGCCTAACGGTTTTTCAGCTCCTTTTTTAGGGTTAGTATCACATAATATGCAAGTGTTATTTTTGCACATAGGCTAATACACAAGTGTAAAGGTTCATTATAGCACATGATATACAGGTTTAACTACATAGTGCACAAGTGTAAGTGTTGTTAATTGCACATAACAACACGTAAGTGCAAAGTCTTGACATCCAGGTCTAGGACAATTTTTACCAATTGATATTATTTTTGCACATAATACACAAGTGTAAAGGCTTATTGCACATAATAGCCTACATGTAAAGTCAGGGCTCGAAATGAGCGGTATCGCATCGCAGTTTGCACCACAATTTTAGACATTAGCGATACAAAATCGAAATTTGCGTAGCAGTTTAGCGACGCAAGCTCATGGTGAAAGGAACTTAAGTTAAAAAATCCCGTTTATTATAGAACAATCATTGTGTTCCGTAAAAATCGTATTTCAATCCCTACAGTAGTTAGGTTATTTCATAATTGTGTACAACGTGCAAAGAATGAAATTGAACGATATACAATTGTTATTTACGTATTAAAAAAATGATGCATTTGATACGTCACACAATCACATGCTCTTGTTCTAGCTGAACCATCAGTTAAAACGAAAACGCCCTTTAACCTGCCAAGGAAAATATGTGTGTTTCATGAAAACGGCTAACCATTATTTTGCAATTGCTACGCAAATTTGTATTTTGCATCGCAATTATGTTACACACTTTTTTCTGGACATTTCGAGCCCTGAAAGTCTTTATGTGTTGCACTTAATACATGAGGCTTAGTGTTCATAGTACACAAGTATTGCACATACCGGTGATACACAGAATTAGCCTGTCACCGATAATGCATAAAGGCTTTACGTATTGCGCATATGTCAAGGCTTATGTATTGCTTATAATACATAAAGGCTTTATGTATTGCAGAAATTACACAAAGCTTGTTACTGCACATAATAGGCTCAATAATCAATACACAAGTGTAAACCCCCAGATTTGCCCTTTAAATACAGGCCTATCTGCAGGTGGCTCTGGCCTTTTGACAGCTTCCATCCACATATCCACATTAAGTTTTTTAACTTAATGGACTCTGTTACAATTAAGTAAGGAAGGTCTGGACCTAGATCTGCAGGTGTCAGGAGCATGACACAGATCAGCAGACCCTGAAGCTTCTGGTGACCTTAAGAGATTGGGAAAATAGAAAAACAAAAATTCCATTCATGAAAGTGTCCATGTGTGAGCTCACAACACATTCAAGCTAGTCTAGTTGAGGATTAGATTCTTTTTTTTTACCTTGGCTTCATAAGGTTGTGTAACGTATATGTGTGGCTTGCTAAAGTGTAAGCGTAGCCTAGTTTTATACCCTCCCACTATATTTGTGCCTATCCCATGCAAATAGCTTTTCCAATAAATAGGCTACTTAACTTTGAGCGAATGGAGCAAAACCTTGTCACACAGGAGAAAAACGGAAACTAATGCTTTTAATCCAACGTAATGAAGCTTGAGTCTTGCAAAATCTTATAGCGAAGTTTTGACATTTTTATAGACGATTATTTTCAATAATCAGTAGGCTTATTCTAAGATTCACTTATAGGTTATAATTTAAACAGGCCTTGAAGTTGAATGAATTAATTTTCGTAATGATTCATTCCAAGTTTGTTGCATCTACCCCATCCCTTCCTGGCTTCCCAGAAATAAAGAACAAAGCAAAGCAAATGGACTCTGCCATCCTGGCGTAGCCTATTGGTTACCCTGACTGAAAGAGAGCAGCTCTTTTTAGATTTGTGATTTCACATAAAAAACTCTTAGTGAGCCGTGTTTGCTCCATCTAGCAGGTGGGATGACTGCAACCCTGTCCAATGTTGGTCGCCACTCGGTGCTTGGCTAATGGAAATCAACAGTTGGCGACTTGACAGTTAGCCTTACTCGCCAAAAGAGCTACTAACAATAGAGAATGACAGTCTAAGAGATATCTAAGAACCATATAAGTTGCAGACAAACGGTTTGGGGCGTTATGCTCAGATTTTGGCTAAGGGCTACACAATAGCCTTTTCTGCATTATCCTGGGGTTAATGAAAATCATACAATTTCGCAATTCCATAAATCAGAAAAACTGCAAGTTGTATTTTTGTGGGTCGTGAGTAGAAATTGTGAAATGGCGATCTTTCTAAGGTCTACTGGCAAAGTGGCGACTGCTACTGAATTGATATTCTAGAGGTTTGGGTGACGGGAGGAGTCCTTAGCCCCCTACAAAAGGATTGCGTAGAGGAGCAGTAGCACGAGGAAGAAATGGTCTTTGTGCTGTGAGAAGGATAATACGTGAAGATTATCTGCTGTCGCGCGCTAGCACACTTTCTGCATTGCGGCCAAGCTGGCTCGCAAACAAGCGTCTGGTGCGCGATGCCCCTTGAAAGTGCTTGAAAATAATGAATTATAAGCCAATGGGCTTGGAGATTTGCATCCGTATTTATTTTGGAAAATAACGAAACGTTACCTCGAAAGTGCTTGACTTTTATTTTTTCGGGCGCCTGCTTCATTTCCGCTAACTAATTACTAACGCATTGTGGAAAGTTAGACTATCTGAAATAAGCTATACATACCGAGCTGGTGCATGCCTGTTCACCAAAGTAAGTTAAATCAGCATTACTTTTGGTCTGGGGGCAAGTAGTGAAAGGAACTTACTTCATCATTAAAGAGTAGTCTTGTTTTATAACCATGAACATTATTAACGTCACGGTTGTCAGGCCTACACGGTGGAATGGTACGATTATCTATAAATCTATAGTATCGCGATAAAAACTAATCGATTGCAAAAGTCATATGCAATATTGCATTCAGTTGAGTTTCCCATTGCAAACTTTATGAGTAACAACCAACCCTCTCCAATGTCGTCGCCAGTCGCCATTTGGCGAATGGAAATCAACAGTTGTGAAAAGTGAATAATTTGAAAATAGTCTGCGTGCAAACCCTGGCATAGACGATGGCAATGACATAAAACCAAAACCAAGTAAATTGTCACTAACTGTATACTGCTATGGTTAGAAATTTTGTTACCTAGCCTACCATCTCGTTGATGTTGTGGACATGGTTTTAAAACAAGATGTGACGTGGTATTGCATAGTTTGTTCTCTTAGCTAGCATAGTTTGGTATAGTAGTTTTTCGAAAGGTCTGCAGTTTGGCACCAGACAACCATCTCGAATGTCAATCCAGTAACAGTCGCCTCTTTGCTATACCTGAAAAGTACTCACCATTTCACAATTTCTGTTAGCCGCTTACCAAAATGTATCTTGCATGATACATGGTTTCTCTAATGTATGCATTTACAGAAATTGTACAAGCCCAGTCTCCAGTGTTGGTGCAGTAAAAGGTATTTTATAGCCTTTATAACTCTGAGCACAACGCTGCAAACTGTTCATCTCTAGCTTATGTGGCTCCCAAGATATCCGTATTGAGTGTCATCCTCTATTGATTTGCTAGTTGCCGTTTTAGCGAGTAGGGCTCAATTCAAGTCGCCAACTGTTGATTTTCATTCGCCAAATGGCGAGTGGCGATCGACATTAGAGAGGCTTGGCACCAGAAAGTTAGTCTGAATTTCTTGATTCTCCTTTGGCAGAGTCTTGTTTGTAAAACCCAAACAGTGAAATAGCGTAGTACTAGTTTTGGCACGAATTTTTTCGGAACGATTGGTCGGTATCCAACCTTAAAGATGTTTGATCCTTTTCATTCGTGCATCTGTAATACAACATAAACTATAAAAAAAATATTTCGCGGTGTCCAATTCTGTAATAGGCCTACTAGTATTCATCTGTGATAGCTGTTGCTGATATTCTAAACATAATTGAAGTTTTAATAAAGTGTAATAGTGTCTTATATTTCAGCCAGCTATGTGTTCCCTTTAAAAGTTCTTGTGGATTTCTGTAAAATTTATTGAGAATTTGCCAAAAATAGTCTGCAAGAAGCTTACAAACTTAGTCAAATTGCCTAACTCCTTCTTGGGTGGATTTGCCAACCATGAAGCAAAAATTACCTTTTATTCCACTTACACACCCGTTATATTCAAATTAAGAGTCAGCACAGCCCCTTGGGTGTAAAATAACCTTTATTTGGTTAATAAGCCTTTTATATCAGCCACCTGCGTGGACATGAGGACGTGAGGATGCCTACACAGGTGGGTGAAAAGCTTATTACTTCAAGAAAGGTTAATTGACACCCAAAGAGGCTGTGACGAAACGAACGTTATTCTTGGGAGTTTAGGACACCTTGAAGCATAAACTGTAATATACTAGCTAGAAGCAAACAGTTTGTGTAAAGGCTGTACAGTTAACCTTTCATCTTGATGCAACAGCTTTTCCTAATTAGAGTTTTAGTTAAACCATGTCTAGGCCTAGTGTTTAACATGAAATAGTGCCAAAAATTGGCTGCAAATTCAACTTTTCCTACATGATGAGTCGATTAATCCCTTCCATACCACGACATACAACACGCAAGTAAAACAAAATAAATCCAACCGCTACGAATCTAGCAACTGCACAGCCGACTTATTAGAGGGGTGGCGTATGAGCCAAGGAGATGATCGTGATACACATGGGATTTTCTGAAAGGACCTCTGAGTTTACGTCTGGAGTGGAACGGTTAATAAAGGCGTTGGCGAGCTAATTTTCAGACCTACTTCTATTGACAAATGGCGAGTTCCGCCTAATTCATACTGGCAATGGATTGGGTTTATTAGGCCTAGCAATGTCGTTCAAATACAGAGGGCCAAATTCATAATGACGGCTCAGCGTGAGCTAAGCATGAGCTCGAGCTCAGCTTAGCAATTTGGTATTCATAATGACACCATAGCATGAGCTGAGCACGGACTCAGGCTTCACTGTGAAGCCATCTTTGCAAAATTTGAGCCTTGCTCACTTCGTATACATAATGGCAAAGCCAAGTCGTGGCTCATGCTCAAAACGTGAGTCGACTCAAGAAATCCTGTTTGTGTTTCCGTGCATTCCTCAAAGCTCTGCTTTGCTAAGTGTGAGCTAGGCTCAAACTCACACCAAAGCTTTACTTTGCTAAGTCTAAGCCTGGATTTCATTATGTATACCAAAGTGAGTCTGAGCTAGGCTCAGGCTTCACCCTGACTTAGCAAAGTAACAGCCAGTGGCGTAACTTCAAAATTTGGGCCCGGAGGCAGCAGTGCAGTGAAGGGCCCCACTTCATAAAAAAATTCACTTATTGCCACACGGGGAGAGCCCAGTGGAGGCCCCTTTCATTAAAAAAAGAAATTGTAATTTTGCCACCCAAGGCAATAGTCCAGTGGAAGCCTCCCCCCCCCCCCCACCTTAAAAACAAATGCAATTTTATCCACAAGGCAAGATCCCAATGCAGGCCCTTCACACAAAAAATTGCATTTTTTTGCCACATAAAGCGAGAGCCCAGTGAAGGCCTTCAAAACAAAAATTGAATTTTTTGCCACATGCGGCGAGAGCCCAGTGGTGCCCGCACTCCCCCCAACCCCCACCCTTCTTCATAAAAAATAAAACTATTACGTTTTTGCCGCGCAAGACAACTAACTTTTTTCACGAAACTGTAACAATAACATCTGATATTTTGCGGTTACAAAACAATTTTAAATTGGGCCCAGTGAGGGGGCCCCAAAGTCGGTGGGCCCGGAGGCGGCTGCCTCATTGTAGTTACGCCACTGGTACCAGCTCAGACTTTGAGTTGAGCCGTCATTATGAATTTGGCCCTAAAAACGTAAACCAGTCAACCCTTCTACACTAGGAAGTTCTTTCCTTGGGAAATAATTACTAGTTCTAACAGGTTTGTCATTTAGTTGTGCGTAGCTCAATCGAAATATCATCGTTCATTCCTACCCCCATCCCTCCTTTTTTATGCTACATTGCAGGGCACTTAATAATTTTAATGTTATACTTTATGTTTGTTTTGTGGTGGCGATAATTCATGTGTATGACAGACACTTACTGCAAAGCACAGAAAGTTTTAGCAACCGAAACCTGTTGTCCTAGTATAATAGCCTTTAGCCCTTGCTGCGACCTGTTAGCTAACCACTTAGCTAATAAAGTTGACGCTATTTGGAAGCCGTTTGCAGAGTCATTAGAAACGCCAGGCTCATGGCTGTTTTTCTGACTAGTAGCTAAAATAGCTAAAAATAGATTTCATTAAGGCCAGTAATGTAATCATTAATTATTGTTCAAGGCTATTGGTACTGGGTTCTTGTAACCATGCAGAACAAAAGAGGGGCAGAATGGATAATTAGCTAGCTTCTTACAGCTGATAGGCTGTTCTTCCTGCAAGTATTTTCAAAATATTCATGAAATTGCTAGTCATATAGGAAAAACACCGAAGTTATGCATAAAAATCACAGATATGCAGGTTTGTAAAGGGGCCAGTAATAAAGAAAAAAAACTGTCCGTTATGGCGAACAAGTGCCCTCAACGTCGTTGATTTCGTGTTACTAAATAGCTAATTAGTTAGCGGGCTAGTACTACAGCTTGCATGTGAAATCCCATAGTGAATTTTGGTGCAGCTAAAATGGGGTTGCAGGTGTGCTTGGAATGCTGTTTAGTGCGAAATCAGTGCTGTAACCAATGTTGTGACTGGCGGTGGGTGACGGGATTGCACATTTCTGGTTTCTTTTAGTGCTGTGGGAATTTGTTGATTCACTTTGTCTAGGATTTGCACGTTCTAACGTGCCACACATGAAACAACGCTATGCTTAGGAATTGTCATTAACACTAGGTTGTCAATAGGCTGATGTTAAGCTACATCTAACTGTGAAATAACTTGGTGGTTTTCGTATGTATACGGCTGTATCTGCTAATCAGGTTTAAAAATTAAATATAATATTATAAACCTCATCCAAATGGAGGTAGGTGTGAATTTGGTCGGACAATAGGGTTAATCTTGGCGGTTTTTTCTTTCTTAGTTTAGTGAGATCCTATTTGGAAATGTGGTGGCAATTTCACTTACACCATTTTTGGTTTTGGGTGGATTAATAGCAAATATATAGGGTACCTGAAGCAGAAATTCTTCCATTCTAAGCTAGTTGCTGTTGAAAGATACAGTAACGGTGTAGCACATAAATACGAGCCTTGAATGCTAGCCTCAGTTAGCCTTGGGAGTGGCATCTTGAAAGATTCGACTGTAAGTAAACCTCCACCCATTTAAGGTCACATTCAAGTGCATAATATGGCAAGAAATTGTGATCCTTTGTGGCAACCTCGGTTCTTTAGCACCGTTTGTTTTATAAGTTAGCCTTACTAGTTTTAAACTATTTCAAAGGCTCATAAATCCTTCCGGTATGTCGTGTGACCCGTTGAGAATAGCATTTGCAGCATTTACACTGGTTAGAGTTAATGTCGCAAAATTATCTCGCACGAAAGAAAAAACAAGAAAATGACTGCTGGCAACATACACGTTTGAACTAATGTCGCAAAACAGAGACATATAGGAAAGCCAACAGGGACGCATGTGCCTTTAACAAATGCCAGTGTGTGTAGCAGTGGCAGCCAGCTATTGCAACAGGCCTTTGGTTTCTGGGGTGCATGCAGCAGGCGTAATCTCGGCTGGCCTTGTGGTTTGGTTACCCGTCGCAATCTTTAGGTTTCGTTTTAGGCCATGTAGGATGGAAGCCAATCTGCAAAAAAGTAAGCAGATGTCTCAATCCTGGATTAGTTTGACTAGTGGCATGGTTAAGTATATGTTCGCATTGGTTAATGTTCGTTGTACATTTATTTATAAGAGTGAGTGAATGTGGATCATCGATTAAAATTTGAACTGTACGATCACTTGGTGGTGGCTGTCGCCTGCCATTTTGTAGTTGTCAATTGGCATGCGTCGTTGCACAGGTATCTTAACTGTGCTCACACTTCTGGAGCAGGCCTCCTTAACCATTCATTTCATATCGTATCGTATGGGATACATACTACAAACACGGAAGAAAGCCCCAACGCGCATCGCCAGCTTTGTGAAGGATCCCTGGAGACCATGAGCAAAGTGGGCAAGAACAGCCCAGCGGTTAGCGTCCTCGTCTTCTAACCCAATAGAGTTACGGTTCGAATCACGTGACGGACCTAAGGTACGTAATGGGACTTGAAAAAACCGCTAAACGTGATTACCCCAAATTTAGGGTTAAGCGAAGCGCTAAGCGATTGTGTAATCAGATATATTTCGACTTAAAAATAAGTTGGTGTGTTTTTGCTTGGTTAGGCACACCTCTCACATCTCCAAAACGATTTATTCGCTCATACACAGCTTCTGTAAGAATATAAAGAACGTAAGCATTGAACCAATAGAACATAGACTAGTCCCGTAAGAACGGACGAAACAAAAGAACTATTAAGCTACAGAAAGGCCGGAAATAAAATCAGTCAGCTTTAGTTGCTATTATTACATTTACGACATTATCGCACAGTGGTGGAAGCCGTCGTCACCAATATCGATGTCATTTACTTATTTTTTTTTCTGCCATGAATAACTTGACGACAATTTGAAGCATCATTAAATCTACGCGTTTCGAAGCAATTGGTAGTCTATTGGTTGCTGAATATAATAAGGTTTACGGCTTATTTGTGTAAAGGAACTTTGCTTACATTGCTGTTTCTTTTTGTTTGCCCTTTGATGGTTTTGAATTGTGTAACGCGAGGTTCACCTCATTTCTAACATTTTTCGTTGTAAAAGGCACAATTGCCTTGCGTGTGAAGTTGACTGGTTGTGTTTAAGTGAGATATGGTCAGTATATAGAGAAGTGAAACAGGAAACTGCCAGCTGGGCCAGTGGTTATTCCGGAAGTGCCTGGGCCCAGCATGACTGCTTGCTTGCAGTTTGTGTGGTGGCCAGTCACCTTCCCCCTGACCTGAATCAAATAGAGCGACCCACATAGGGATTTGGCAGAGTTAGGAAGCTGGAGAGAGAGAGAGAGAAGGGAGCAGATATCTGCAGGGTGCACTGGTGCCAGGATTGGAAAACCAGAAGGTCTGCCTCCGATAGGAAGATTTAAGGAAATACAAGGTTGAAAACCTGATGCGAATTCCGGCTATTAGTCTGACTGTGAAGTGGTGGGGTTCCTAAGGAAGCTTTCCCTTTTTTTTTTTCAATTTTCTTTCCTATTTATCATTTTCCGTATTAGCCTGAAAGATGAAGTCAACTAAAATGTATCCTTTTACCACGCGGACTTAATACGACTGATTTTTTTGGTCTTACAGATACAATCACATGCTAAACGTTAAGCGATTGTGTACGCCATTATGTTAGATTTACCTTGTTAGTAACAGAATTGATGCTGCGAATGGTTAATTTGAGCAAAAATCTGTTTGGTTGTCTATTTTTTCTTGTTAATCAAACCCTCGTTTAGATGAACTGGCCCAATTTTGAGCCTTACTGAACATTTTAGAAGGGTAAGCCAGGGAACTCAAACCAGGATATATCTAATCATCGTACTTTAGTTGCCACTCGCCATTTGGCGAAGGAATTAACAGTTGATGATTTGAATTTTAGCCTACTTGCCGAAAAACACAACCAGCAATAGACTGAAGTAGCGAAATCTCGGCAACTGTATAATCTAGAGACAAACTGTATTGCACCGTTGATTTACAAGCACTATACAATAGTTAGTTCTTCAACAATACAGAGGTTAAAGAAAATATCTACTTTTTTCGTAAACTTATAAATTTGATAAAACCATGCATCGAGGATGTATTTATCAGCTACATGGTGAATAAAAATTCCGAAATGACGATTGCTTTTTAAGGTCTCCTGGCAAAGTGCGGCTGCTGAATGGACACTCGAGAGTGTTGAGGTGTGAGGTGGGGGTATTGCAACAATGTCCATAACATACCAGAATAAATCCCACAGTTACTGAGGTTGCCTGGTGAACTCTCATCCTATCCTGGTCGACACTGACTAGCAGTTACTGTGTCAGAATTTCCTTTCCGCTCAACTCCAGATCGGCTTCCTCCAGTAACCAGGCTGAGCACCGCCACCTCTCAGCTTCCATGACCACCCTGTTTACACTAACTGGTGAGAAATATCGCACGCCACTGCTGATCAGCAACTGAGCAAATAATGGCGTGACAACGTGATTTGTTTATTATTATTCACGCCTTGCAATTACTGGATGGATGAACATAAAATAAGTGGAGAATTAGAGCGAAGGAAGAGTCCAATCGAGGGTGTTTTTATGCGGTTTGTTGTAGGCGATTATCACAGCAGTTTCATTTCTCTCCTATTCGGATGGTTGTGCGCAGCATTTGCTCCCTAAATTGGGTGAAGTGGAGAATGTGAACGTATTTTCTGAAAAATGGAAAACAACACTTTTGTGAAATATAAATGTGCAAATTTGATGGGTCGCAAGCGTCAATCGTCATCTACTGAGATTAATTGGCAAAAATTCTAGGGATCGGCCGATATGACCTTTTACCGATACGATACGATACCGATGAAAGGTAAACCGATCCGATACAATCCGATACGATACCGATAATAATAATACAAAATCGCGACTAAAAGTTTAAATTACATACAAAAAATGCAACTTCGGTTTCTGGTTTTGTGTGGATTCCAACTGTTGAGATTATCCAAAAAGTTCTGTGCAGCAATAACAGCATTTTTACTCTTATTCCTGCATATGGCTTCAGTGTATTCATCTTTTCAGTTAGATTTTAGTTGGTTGTTGTAAAACTTAGAGCATGGAACTGTAACGTGCTACATTTTCATTACAAACTTTGCTTTTCTTACTTGGTTATTGCTTTTGCCGAGTCAGTTTTAGTGTCAGTTTTTTAGGGAAGACAGTTGTGTTTCTTGGCATAACAAATATCTGTATCGGAAGCCTTATATTGGTCCGAAACCGATATGGCAAAAATACCGATAAATACAGATTATACCGATACCGATATCAATATGGACTATCCCTAGAAAAATCATAAAAGGATAGAGAGCTGTATTAAAGTAGAATGTGGGCAATTTAAAATACAGTTGACGAATTCTTCTCGATCACTCAAAGTTTATTTTTTTTTTAAAGTCTAAAGATTCCGGTGGTAAATGTTCCATCCCGTGGGGTATTAATTTTAAAACGCCTCTGACTGTCACTCTTCACTTTTCTCTAATCTCTATAATTGAAAAAAATATTTCCTACCTCAGCTTGAACTAAGCAGCGCACGTATTTATTTATTTAGTTTATGGGTCTCTATATTATTGCACATATTGTAAACTGAAGAATCAGTCTCGGTGCAGCTAAGCGGCATACTATCCAGTATGCTTCGGTGCAGGTAGGCGTAATTAAATGCAGTAATTAAGTTGTAGTACGTGTTGTTTACACACTCCTAAAAATTGTTAAGTTAAGTGGTGGCCCTTGCAGATATACACTTTGGGCTGAGACAAGCTGGAGCAGCTGAAAGAGGAGATCCGAGTGGCCGTCTGCAGTCTCGTGTTTACCTACAGCATTATCGTAAATGGAAGAGGCATGGAATTATGTTAAAATCAATATGAACTTGCACTTTTAGTGACGTGCGGTACGAAGCAGGGCAAATGAGCTTGTTATCCTGTGCTCATGTCTGTCTGTCTGTATTCCTGATAACTTCAGACTCCATTTGCTGAGTCTTAGCATTTTCCCACTTGCATTCTATGCTCTGTTTGTGGAAAAGTTGTAAATCAATAAAATTGGTGAAGGGTTGGGGGAGGGGGGCCCCCCGACTCTTACCCCTCTAGTCTAAAAACCATCAAATCGGTATACTACTTTTCAGTCCAAGACAGCGAAAGCTGTGTGTGTGAAGGGTCAACGGGGACCCTGACCAAAGCGTGCAGACCAGACCACGATAAGCCGATAGGCGTGAGAGGTATTGTTGTAAAATTGAAAAGAGAATAATTACGTGTGGGCACCATTTGGTAACTATTGTTGACCATTTGCTTACTTCCTCAAAGCCACCTGAGAAATAGCTCTCGATCAGCTTCTTCTGCATTCCGGTAAAGGTTTTTTTTTTTTAATCGTGATTTTGTTTCAAGGAGAATCTCACGGCATACCTGGAGGCTGGGGAGGAATGCGTATGCTCATGCTCATTTCAGCGTTTTCTCATGGGTAATCGCTCATTCTGTGTTAAATGTTCTTTAATGGTGACTCGGAAAACAATAACTTAACGGCACTACGTGAATTCGTTTGCGTGCCAATCTTGCAGTGAGAGAAAAAAAACAAATCTGTGGTGGTATTTCCTTAGTCTTATGTTTCGGTACAGACATTTTCCCACAAAGATTAGCAGAAAGAAACAAAATTATTTCATTGTTATTAATTGGAGTCAAGGGGAAAGTCTTTTTATTCTTCCGTATAGTTGTGAATTTGAATTGGCACTTAAGTTAGGCCTGTAAGGGTCGAGGGCAACGTTTGTTTCATTAAGCCGCCCTCAAATACGTTTTTGGTTAGAGTTTTGGTGGTGGACTGTGGTTTTGGCTATCTTGTGTCCATTTTAAATCAAATTCTCGTTAGCGTGAATAATAGAAGGAGCAACATGAACAAAGAGTTGAAACTGGCAATCCATTAGTAATGCTGAGCCAACTAAGATTTTGCGATCTTTCGGCATTTACGGGATTTATTTCTGCCGATATTTCTACAAAACCGTCCCTCGTCTGACCGACAAAATTTCCACCGACAAATTTCCATGATTATCGTACGGGTGACGCAAGGAAACTAGTTAATTTTAACAAACTATACCTTCTATGGAAAATTTACAAAACGAATAGAACATTAAATGTAAAAAAGTGATTTACTGTTCTTTATTATAGTAACATCTTTTTTAACTCTCGTAAATACAAAAAGAACAATTGAAATCTATTACATACAGCGTTTTAAACAATAAAACAAACGAATTGGAGTTTTACTAATTATAGTAGAATAGATTGGCTATCATCAATTAATACATCATCATGATTCCAACAAATGGAAAAAAAAAAACTTTGCAGCAGGATTTTGATAACATTAACTACAGATTCCTGGAAAATTATTTGTTCATAAACGAAAGTAAAACTTAAAATATATTTCTTCTCACCAAGGAACAATATTTTGCTCAATGAAAACGCGTTCATTCATGCAGAAAATTGTAAAGACACTGCTAGAAAATAGATTGTGATAAAACCTGCAAAAAATTAATGTGGTTGAAACTAATCAATACTTAAGGATATTATTAAACAACCATTGGAAATTTAAAGAACATATTAAGTTATCAAAACAGTTAAGAAAATTGATGGCAAAGCTATACCAGATAAGAGAACTAGTAAATAAAAAAAAATAAACATGATTTATGTATAAGCTTGGATAGCCGGCCAAATTAGGTAGGTTGTTGAAATGTATGGTTTCATGCCCAATTCGTTTGTTAAAAGGTTGCAATCTTTGCAAAATAAATTAGATACTGTACTGTTTAAAAAACAAGAGGACACAAGAGCCACAAAAAGTATTTTTTCTCATAAAGTCTTCAAAACAAAACAATTTTGACAATAGGCTGCAATACCGGTCTGGACAAATGAACTTGGAAAACAGAGAAAATGTTTATATTCCTAAAATCTTTAACAATTTGCCAAAAAAAACCCTTGGTGGATAATTTCGATTGTATTGTGAAAATAGTTCGATTGTATGAATGCATTCGTAATTTATTTTTACTATTTAAATGGGTTTGTGAAAAGTTAAGTTGTTCAGCTTTATAATTGCGTTAACTTCACTTTATCTTCATTTTATCCATAAATTGTCTGTTTTATTATGTTTTGATGACACACACAAGCTAATTCGAGCTTCGTGTCAACTATTTTTAATTTCGACATTAATAAATGGTTGGTTAACTAAAATATTTTTTGCCACTAAATGCGATGTTAGTGTGATAACTGATCTAGCTTTTACGAGTCAATTTTAATGTTTTCCCTTAAAAGAACAAAAATTTGATCAAAGAAGGCAAAAACATAACATCCGAAAAATGATCGAATTAGCTAAACTGCAGTTAGGTAACACACTTTACTAAGAATGGCACCTAGTATCAAGACATGGTACTAAAATAGGTAAATCTTAAATTCTATCTTTTTATTGTATAAAATGCTGTACCGATGCAACGAATTTCAGTTGTTCTTAATTGTATTTAAATTAGAGTTAAAAAAAAAGGCCTGTTATTGTAGTAAACATGTGGAAATCACATTTATTTGCCTTTTGATAGCAGCAGGGTGATGGTTTACGGTCCTTGTTGTGCAAGCATGGGTAGATGGGTTGTCTGAAGGCTGGGTTCTGTACTGCGAAAGAGGATGTATATAGGTTTTGTTTAAAACCCTCCCTACCTATCTTTCCCCCCCCCCCCCCAGGAAGAAGGTTGCTTGCCTGCTTCAGAAACTAGATATTTAATTTTTCATGTGGAATTTACATGGTGTTTGCTTATGGTATCTGCTTCGATAGTCTATGGCTAACGCTGGGTGTGCATGAAATGACAAGTCTAATTCCAACAGGAGTTAACAAAAATCAGGTTGAAGGTATAAAATTGCTAGGTATAGTTAGATTATTGTTCTTGTTTGATGCGCACCCGCGTTAGCCATAGTACCAGAAGGAGAGAGGGACAATTTTGCTAGGCTCTTTTACATGCCACAATCGACATGGGCACGAGACATCACAGGGCCCTTCACTTCCTGAAAATGACTCGGGTGGCTGAGGCAATTAGATTACTGACAGATACCAACACCGTTGCAGCCATATAAAAAAAACAATAGAAAACATGTTAAGGAATCTAGAGGATCAGTTTCCTGATTCCTTCGTGATTTTCAACGATTTTACACGGATAGATACAGAGCCAGCCTAACACGATTCTGTATTTGCACCACCTTCCCAAAAATTGAAATCTAAAGATTTTTTTTTAAGTTTGCTCAGTTGATCGCATTCACCTTCCCATTTCCAGGCTTACATTAAAATTTCCTCACGTCAACATAAATTTTGTGGCTTTAGAATTTGCTAATTGGCAAACCTGTAAGATATATTATCCAACAAACGTATAGGCTTTAAAGTAGAGTACAAAATTACGTTGTGTTACAGTCCGCCCCTGTCGGCCATCACATTTACACTATGCCAACCATCTTTTCTAATAACTAATTCATCAATAAAATCAACGCCACCTACCGACCAGTTGCGCTACCTCAAGACTCGACGAGTTTTGGTTTCACGTCAAACTAGACCACAACATGAAAACGCATTGCGACGAAACTGTTCAGAACCCAATAACTCCTACTACCTTGTATTTAAAAAAAAAACTGAGCAATAATGCTTTTCTAAATCGTTTGTGAAAGCATAGATAGTCGTCGGAAAAAGTTATATTTTGAAGTGACATAATTTTTAACCGTTGGTTGGGTTTGGGACTGGGGTAGGGGTTAGGAACTTTTTGATGGGGGGGGGGGGGGGGGCGGCCGTGAGGCCATTTTATTCTCGTAGATAGCTTCGGCCGGCGCAAGATAGATGGGGTACATTGCTTGTCCCTCGTGAACGATGATGAAAGTGTAATTTTGGTGCAATCGTTGTCGTATTTGCACACGACACTGCCAACGATTTAAAAAATCGCGCCATATTTGGTTCGTGTTGATAGCAACTCTTCCCTGGAGTTTCTAGGCCGTTTTAAGGCACGTTTACGCAACAACTCGCCTGTGCATTCTCGCAGCTAGAATTTAGTCGCAATGACAAAGTCGTTGCTATGGTAACGACGTTTCCTGGCTTAGCTAAATCCGACATCATTTGAGTAAATGCTTGCAGTCTTGTAATCCGTGACAACAAGATAAAGAATTCTTCCTGACGAAACGATTTTCCCAGTCAGTTCTGAACTCACATGTTGACTGTTTTCGGTGCGAGCCAGCAGCCATGTTGGAATTTCACATGATTTCTAGCTTCTAGCTGCGAAAAGGCGAAGGCGAGTCGTTGCGTAAATACGCCATTAATGCTCTCCACAACGGCATAAGCTATATGCAGTCATTCCTGGAAATGGTCCTCGGCAGTCACATGGTAATACACAGGACTGCAAATAGTGACACATCGTGGAGCAATTTTACCCCTCCTTCAAGCACACCGCTATTTCAACTTCTCGAACTTTTTTGGGCATGCTGATCTTTGAATTGCAAGATATGTCTCTTGATATATGTTCTTGTAAGATAATAGGCCTATATCGTGATAGTAACGTTGTATGCCTGGGAATAGAGGCCATCTTGGAAAATGCCCACCAAAATTTGGCGCTTAGATTTTTCTTGCGACTTTCGGTTGTCTGACAAAAGGTTCTCTCTTACTAAGTTGAAGTAAATTTGCTTATAAGCTTTACTTTTAACCCGCGATTTATCCTTTTGAAGATAAATCACTCTTAGTACTGTAATTGGGCACTAGAGGTTTTGTGGCCATGACTCAGTGGTCACTGATTTTCATGACCAACTGATTTTCACGACCCACTGACCCAGACAGGGTTGGATTGGGAGAGAGGTCTGGCCTCCCCAGAATATACTGCAGGAGCCGTATATGGGAAATATTTTGTAACGTGGTTACTGGGATGCTTGAGGGACCAGAGGGACAATCAAGTTAGACATAAAGCAGGTAACAACGGTTTGAAACTGGGACGCTTTGGGTTGGTTACCGGGACGCTTTGGGTTGGTTACCGGGATGCTTTGGGTTGGTTACCGGGATGCTTTGGGTTGGTTACCGGAACGCTTTAGATTGGTTACCGGAACGCTTTAGATTGGTTATTGGGGCGCAACGTAACATTTTCATACATGGTAGGGGCCTTGGCAAAGGGGTCTGGGGAGCACTGTAAACTTTATCAACAGGGACGTGCATATTTGTAAAAGAAAGAAAAGACGTTAATTTGAAAAAGGTTTCCTTCATCTTGATGCATTTTTCACATGAATACATTTCAAATGTTCCCCAATTTTTTTTTTTTAACAAAGGGCTCCTGTAGCTACTCCTCGGGGATCCCCTGGTTTCCGGGCAGCCCAATCCGGCACTGGACCCAGCATTATTTCTTGTTTTTTTGGCATATATCTGACTTGTACATTATTTACAACAATGTGTGTAATATCTGTTTACACAATTAATCCCTGGTAGAAATAAGTCATTTCATTATTGTTGTTTATTTTTTAAAGTAAATACTAATGTTGTTTCTAAGTAAATGTTAATATTTTACGAGGGTGTCCCTAAAGTAAAATTTTCTCCAAAATATGGTCTGGACTTGATGAAGCTCGTGCTGCAGGTATTGATACATTCATGGGTTCAATGACCTGCTGAGCCAGGGTAGCATGAAGCACTAGGGACTAAAATAGAATCCAACGCTGTACAAGTTTCGAAACTTTGCAGATGCTATAGACACCTCTTTTAATTTAGCTTTGTTGTGTGTTGAACTTTTCTCCAAATTAATGAAGCAGACAAATATTTATAGAACTCTGGCAATACTTTGCAGTGAAAGTTTAAATCACTGGTTATTACTCAAAGGGGAATAAGAGAAGACGATGACCCGGTAAATTTACTCCAGAAATTTCTCATCTATGAAGTTGTGATTAAAACAAATGAAACTGTTTAGCTGAAGACGACAATTAAGAACCGAGCTTTGTCTCAGGTGGATGTGTTGAGGTAAAATGGAAAATTAACTTTTTATGGCCCATTTTTGATGAGATGAGGGATAATATTAACGAAAGATATTAGCAAAGATACCAGGGGAGATATTAGCGAAATGAGTAATCTACTATCATAGTGTCTTGATTACTGACATCCACGGATTCGTCGTCAGAGCTAATGGCACACCCCAAAACATCGGTAGGTGAAGCACAAATCGGTTCACTACTCTATACGTGTCACGTCCGAAGACATGGCGTGTCTGTGAAGACCACTCTTATGACCACCTGTCGAACCACAAATATTAACATCATCAGACGACATTACTATATTGACAAAATCAGGTAAAACAAATGATGAAGCCCATTATCTGCAAAACGTGAACCAATCCGTTGTACAAATCCAAATATTCCTTCATGTAATCAAATGTCAAAGTTATGGCTGTCGGCAGGCCCACTACATGAATTAATTTCTGATACTTTTTAGGTACTATATAGGTCTTTCGTGGGTTTCGAACCACCATTTACATTGTTTCAATGGAAAGGAGGATGCTGACGTCTGGGCTGTTGCTGGGAGTTCCCAGGGTCCCCTCCTAAAGCTTGCAATGCGAGTTGCGAGTTTCACGTTCAATCCACTATTGCCAACTAGTAATACAAAAGCATGCCTCGTGGGGTTAATGCTGTAAAGTAGTCCGTAGAAACACAATAAAATCTTCAAAACCGGCGAAAGGTGCAAGACAGAAAAAAATGTTATCCCTTATTGCTGGTTCGATTCCCGAGACTGGACCCTCATGATTTAACCTGGTTGTACTGAATAATGGAGAATTGAATACACATAGTTTTGTCAACACACAAATTGAGCCTTGAATATGTCTTATCGGTCTAGGGGAAATTAAGAAGTCGCCAACACCAGCATCACAAGTATATTTAAAGAGGAGTCCAATGCAACGTAGTAACTAGTGGCAAATGTTTAAGTTTCAATATGAATAATATCTCGCTCCTTGCATCTCCCTCGCTTGATACACTTATCGCATGAAAACTTACACGCACTAATGGCCGAATTCCCAGAATTTGTGTTCTAAGAGGAAAGACGAAAATATTCCTCAAATTTGACACGGAGCCAAGTAAGTTTACTAAGAACTTAAGCTTTATCGAAATCACCATAACTTGCCCCTCCCCCATCCCGTGGACTCTGGCGAGGCGTGGCGTGGCGTGGTGTGATGACAAGCCACACCTAGCTGCATGGAATACTGTTTAGTAATTACAATCCCAAAAAGAAAGCCACATACAAATAACTAATAAATATTTGGAAGAAACCCCAAGCTAAAGTAACGGTTTGTATTTATATTAAATCCCAACTCATTTCAGTGATTCTTTCAGACAGCATTACATTTGCCAACTGTGTGTTGCTTTGGATCAAGCGTCTTAACATAATGAACTGAGGTGATTATTCCAAGATGTCACATAAACGAAAGTTAAAAAGATTAAGGATAAATTCAGTTTGGCTAATATAGTTTCACTGCTTTGACAAAAAGCAAGCATTGTTTGGGTTTAAGAGAGCTTTTCTATACTTAGCTTTTTCCGAAGTTTTCCACGGATAGGAAATGTGCCAACCCTGGAGGGATTTCATTGGTCTTTGCCGATTTACAGCAGCAGAATTGACTGTAACTCGGCACTTACCATTTTTTCGTATTTCATTTTCTTTTTACCGAATTGAATGTTCATTTGTCTGTTTTGTGTTTTATTGTCCTCCGAAATTAGTTTGTGGGACAAGAATCGGCATAATCCTTGCCAGAAGTTTGTGTGCTGTTTGTGTGTGTAATTGTTTACAGATGTCAGTCGACTGAACTAAATCATGTATTGCTTATCTGTCTCTGAACGCTCCTGGGCAAACATCTGGCTCTCCTTCTGACCAACAAGTATTTAGTGGCCAGTGTCTGGACAGCAGCTGTTGAATGACCAGGCAGCCATCTTGTTTTCACCTTTTTTTTTTCGTAGCCTATAGTTTCTTTCTTTGTGTTAATGACTTGATCAAAGTCGGAAAGCTATTGTAATCTAAGGGGGAATCTGGAGCGTGACCTACCCACAAGAAAACCAAACATACTATATCCACGTTCTCGTACCTTTAATTTCTATGCCACTTCACTCGTCTTTCAGTTTCAATTTGGACTATTGTTCTCGTCGTAATACTTAATGAGGGATAGGTCACCCAGTCCTTTTGTGTGTCCTACCTGGGAAAGCCGTGTTCTGTAATTATAGGTTTAGAACGTAATTTTATTTCTTCCGTTTCTTCCTGTTGTTAATTTTTCTCTACGAAACGGCTGCGTTATCTAATCTCTTGCTTTCTTCTGCTGGAGTGTCATGGCTCGGCCTTGAACCTAACCTTAACTAAAATTGGTAGGGACTGTATTACGACCCCAGGACATTGGAAGAAGAGCTGATTAAACTTGTGATTCAAGTCCACCAGAACTGTCTCTTGTTTATTAGGTCGTGCTGACTTGGCTTGCGTGATTGTGGGGCAACTCTACAAGGTCGTGATTGACTGTCCTGATCTCTCCTGTTCGTTCAGCTGTGGTTCACTGGTATTACAGTAATTGCCTGAGATTCCGAAACCAAGTTATTTGGAGCTACTCAAATCTACTTAAATCTCAGAAGAACTGTCAGATGCTGTAAGCCAGACCAAATTTACCTAACCATACGAGCTTTCTAAACCATTCTTTAGAAAATTAACATTCACAAATTGCTGTAAATTATAGGCTATAAACGAGAAAGCATGAAGCTAACCGACAGAGTAGTTTGGGTTCAGGCGCTGTTTCTGCAATATGGTAAAGCCTAAGCCACACGAGCGAAAGGAAGCGAACCTGAAACAGCGAGGCTCTGTGAGTCTGTGTGCTGAACATATTTGTGGAAAATTGGAAATTAGCCAACAGCGAAAATCATACACTAGAAATAACGTAATTCAGTAAGCCACCTTTATGCACTTACGTTTCGTCGGAGTAGCATGACCTGGATTCGAACCGGCTACCCGGTTAGCCCCCAGATCACTTGCATAGCGCCTATTTTTGTCTATTTATTTCTGAACAAATTTGTAACACGTTTTCATTTTTTCTAATGGTTCAGGGGTTACAGCCTAAAAACTGTTGGAGGTTTTTGCACCTCCCCCCCCCCCCCTCCCCCGCCTCCCTCCTAGAAATCCAGGAAGCCCGCATTTCATTGCCGGGTATTTTAGTATGGTCAATAGGGTCACTGTGCAAAATTTCAGCTTTACTTGCCTGGGCTATACTGCCAAAGAAGAATCGTTCATAACATTGTGCTGCAAGCCATCTTTGTATACTCTTCTGTTTCAATTGAGTGACGTGACTGATTCGACCAGACGAAACAACCCTTCACCAAATCACAGATATGCCACCGTTATCAATATATCACCTTTATCAACATGCTGCCAGTGGACGAGTGCGCAATAACGATAAAGACGGTCTGTCATTGGTGAAGGCCTCGTTCGCCGGTTCGAATCACTAGTGAAACCTGTATGCATAAAGGTGGCATTATTTCCATTTTAGGATTTTAACTTTATTTCAAACTCCTTTATAATCATTGTTATATAGTGAGCAGGTAAATCTGAAATGAGACAACAGCTCGTATGCCAAGATACTAGATGGAAGTCTTACTGTACCTTGATTGCGGTATACGTCAAAATGTTCATGGAACTTCAGATAGGGTGCCTCAATCTGTCATCCAATTAATCACCATTGTAGGCTAACAATAAAGAATTTTTAACCTACAGATCAGGCACGCTAATGTTTTGCCAAAATGAAATTGAAATAGGTTCACTTCTGTGTTACTTCAGCACTTTTGCTGTTGTTTCATTCTGTAATCTTGACCCAAATCAAGCCATGTGGATGAAATTCTAATAGATTTAAAAAGAAATTAATTCCCTTAGGCCTATACGAGTTCTTTCTTTGCCCTAAGTCTATAGAACATTTTTTAACCAGTGCAAAGTAGAAAAACAACATGTATAATGTACCTCAAAATTATTAACTTGAAACTATATTTTTCTCACCCAATAAAACTGGTTTGAGATAGCTGGTCAAATTGTGAGTAAAATTCTGTTACTGGTACTGTCTTAAATGACATTGTGTGTACCCAAGAAGCAGTGTTTTAACCAGTGTAAAGTAGAGAAACAAAATGTTAATACACCTCAAAATTATTAACTTAAAACTAAAAAAAAATTTCTCCCAAAACATACCCTGTTTGGGATAGCTATTGGAGTTGGGGAGCGAAAGTGGTGCTGGATTAAATGAAATTGCAAGAAGCAATGTATTTGTTGCTTTAGTTTGTATAGTTATTTGTTTTTCACTTTGGCTGTTTTGACTGCCACATCACAACCAGATTTATACGAGAATTTCGCATCTGCCTTTGGTCTAGTTAAAGACGCTCCTAATTGTTCTATTTATGTTTTTGCAAGCCAGCAGAAATGAATGTGCATTACCCATGTTTATTTGCGTCCTTTATGATAGGTTTTATAGCTGCCCTCCCTGAAAGCCAAAACCATCGTGGGGGATTTGTGGATAGTGCCTTGAAGTAAATGCTGTCTGTCCCTAGACCCTAACTGAATGACACACTGTAGGAATATTAAGTTCGAGGACGATTTTATTTGTCGGAAAATGATCCTAATAAATTAACCTTTCAACCGCAGATTGTAACATCTGAAAAAGACTGGGTTCTTTTTTGAGAGGTCAGCAAAGAGTCAGAAAATTAAAGAAAAAGTTTGAATGTAGTAGTGGGCGGTAATTTAAAGCTTTATTGGTAGCCTAGGCACGGTAGCGTTCAAAAGAAATGTAATCAGTAGGTATTGCATCGCCCGTTTTTGTTTATTTTATTTTTTCCTTTATAAATGACTTGATCCACAATGGTGGATGATGTTGCTGAAGTTACATTCAAATATAATTAGTAAATTAATGGGTGCGTATACTGCACCCGTATACGCACCCATTAATTTACTAATTATATTTGAATGTTTTATCTCGTGTCTGAAAAAAATTAATAAGCAAATAACTATCATGAAAGCCGGCAAATTTTACTGAGTTGCACCTGTTTTTTCAGATGGCCTTTATTTAAGTAGTACAAAATTGGCTAAATTTCGGTTTTTTTTTTTTTTTTCTCGTAATGTTGTACACTGGCAACGTACAATATGACGGTAACCGATATTGCCCTTTTGCTGGCATCCAGTTGGAAACCCGTCCAAGGACTCAAGTTGCAGTCGGTGGCGTCCTTTTCTCGGATTGCAGAAGTGGCCACTCGAGCTATTTCTCAAGTGGCATTCGTGTTGCTGATGATGATGACAGTCCTTGCTCACTTACGGTGTTAGAGTGTGGATACTGGCAACTGTAA
>JAHWFP010006209.1:0-40483 GCA_023313725.1 Lithobius niger
ATCAGGTATTTTAGTTTAATAAGTCAGTGCAGAAAGAAACTGCAGTATAGGGCGCATCGAACCCGTTCCCCTTCCGAGTATGCATTTGAGGGAAGGAGATCGAGTCCCCTAGAGTCTGCAGTTCTACACTGAATTACGTCCTTTTTTTAATGTGTTTTAAAATTGTTTTAGTTGATCTGCCACACCTTGTTTGTTGTCCTTTTCCGCGGAATTTTACTTTTGTTTTTGACCCCAGGAAATTCCATGATTTGTATTATATTGCCTGATAACGGAGCTCAACAGCTTCGAAACATTGCTATTTGCGTATTTGTGTAGAATTGCTTGATGTTACTAAGTTCAACAGCCTCGAAACGTTGCTATTTGTGTATTTTGTGTGCATTTTATCGGCTTGACACTGCAATCGTCCCTTTAAGTACTTCTCCCTTCATTTCAATAGAGCAGTGACACGACGTAGTATTATTGTATATAACTCTATGGTGGAGCCTTAATGGGTTAGCTGCAAGGGGCACTGCAGAGAGAAACAGAAGGGCGTCATACTGAAGCCGATGCTGTGAAGAGTGATTTCTTAGACCTAAAACGCGCGATTTTTGTTGTTGGAGAAAACAACGTTATTTTAAGCCTAACAAATTCGCTCTTCCGTTGTTTTTCCCTCCATTTTTATGTAGTGCACCTTGTAGTTATGCCCTCCAAAACCCATAGTGGTGCCAATATGGCGACAAATGTCACTGCTCTATACAGGTGACACACTGCATAAGCTTAGAAAGCGAAAGTTTATACATAACTGACCGAAAGAAACTAAAACGCAGTACCCGCCGCTTACGTGTTGAATGCGCTAACCACAAACCCACATTTTTTTTATAGATGTTTATTTCCAATACACCGAAACGGCACGACCGAAACCAGATTTCGCTAATGACTGGTCCATTTAAAAGTAAAGTTCTTGACAAGATGAAAAATAAAGAAAAAAGGAAAAAAAAAATAAATAAAACAACATTCTTTAGATTCCAATAATTAGGCGTTACCGTTAGCAATCCACCAGTTAACGTAATTGTTGATTTTTTGAAGGTATGTACTTGCGGTGCTGATAAGCTCGAACCAGCTTCGGGTGTGGGAGGGGGGGGCGCTGATGGGAGGGCCATAAATCATCCGGGGGAAAAATACCTACGGGCGGACAGGAGCGTATAAACTTGAACAAATTGGCCCTGAAAAAAATCAGCTAAACCAACACAATTACTGTACCATATAACTCAATTCCTGATGATAGCTTCTTGTTTTCTAGACTTTAAAAAAGTTAAAACGAAACGTAAAGAAAAAAAAACGGCGCCGAACAAAAACAAAAAAAAAACGACATGGAAAACAAGTTTTAAAGCTTAATTGTCACGAGTGATTGAACATTGCACTGCCTGTGACGAAGGTATATATACTGCGGCGAACCGTTAGGTGAATAACAATATGGGTGATAAAATCGTAGGAAAAAAAGTTTGCACACTTTAGCTCATAAAAATTGGCGGGGGGGGGGGGGGGGGGGGGGGGGTTTATAGGCCATTGTGCACTAAGTCTACGGATTATTGTTAACCAATAAAGTGCTTGCTGTTAAACTTTATTTTGTATTTTTTTTTTATGTAAGGAAGGTTTGTTGTCTCTCGATACGCCCTGAATGCGAATGATGTTTGTAATGCAAACAACGGTGATGATGTTGTTTTAACAAGGCTAAATATACAGTACGCTGTAACCTCGATATAACGCACCACCGAACAGGGAATTTCTTCGTTGTAGTGAAAGAATTCTAACTATTTAACTGGCCACCGTCTGGTCGCTTTAAAAATAAACACAGATGCAAACCCATTTACGTTGCCTTTTGGACTTAATTCTGTTCGTTTCGTGGAAACCGTCTGTATTACGTACGAACCTCTGTATACAAGGACAACTCCAAAAAAGCACTTTTTCAATTGTAAAATGTGTGTTCTGGCCATGCGGATTGCCGCTATTGTCCCATTATCGAATCTGCTCGGCTCGGCAACAAAAATGCATGCCGAAACCGATACTACGTCGATTTTGATCATAGCGCAGCGCTTTACAAGCATTGAGCTCAGTTTAAAAACTTAAGAATTTCTACAACTTTGGAACCCCTTAACATGTCACACCTCTTCCAATTTTTTTTTTAACTACGTAGAATTTAAGAATAGCCGTAGATCTTGCCATAATGGTGGCAAAAACAAAAATGCTTTGTACGACATGGTGTTTCCAACGATAATGCTGATGTTTGGGAACAACGGTTGTTTTTTGCGTTGTATAACGGAGGACCCTTGTTGTACGACTTGTAAGTGTAGGTTATCGCCGGATTCCCGAGGCTTTCTGCACCAGGAAAGCAAGCGATAACTTATTTATCTACCGATATCCGCGTCGCTGCACGGCAGTAAAGAAGCACGCGACGTCAATAGTGGTGTAGTGCACGTAGTAGCCCAACAATGTAAGCGGAAAGGGGAAAAAAACGTTCATCGTGGACTAGCGTGTTTCTAGATTACGGATTCGGAATTGGTATTCGAGGATTTGTTTGATTTGTCGATTGACGGAGATAGTTGGAAGGGAGTACGGAGTGCAATGTTGGAGATGGTTGTGTCGGAAGTTGGTACGCAAGGGCACCCGTACATTGGGGCTGGTCGGCGCCCCTCCCCCCCTGCCCGCTTTTCTATGCCTTCTCAGGGGCGCTGCCGCCGGGAGTAACAGATTTTTCACATTCCCACTTTTCATTTTTTTCACATTTTTCACATACCTGCTTTTCATTTTTGTATCATTATTTCTTTGTTGACATATGCCACACCAGTTTCACAGTTCTTTAATACATTTTTTCTTTTCCAGTAACCATGGTATTTTCTCTATTTCTGTATAATTTCACTAAAGAAAGTAAGTCCGTGGAACTCGGTCCCTTCAAAAGGGGTAACCGCTAAAAGGTAGACCTTAAATATTTTCTGAAAAGTCCAGAATATACACGACCAACTAAGAAAAAAAAAGACAATTTAAATCCACTATAGTTGCTCTTCATGCTAATGAAAAAACAATTTTAATACAAATGGAACAGTATAGGTAGCCGACAACCCTGCTGCTTTTATCGCACTTCTTATGAGTGCCAAACTCCATTTTTTATTTTTACATTATGTTTGACAAATGGCTTTGGCCAAGCTTTACGGTGCATTATTTTATTGTTGTATAAGAAATACTGACAATGATTCCTGACATTGCCCCTAACTTGTCCCTCACGTTTGACGATGCCATCGGGGACCATTTAGTCCCTGGTAGGTCTAACCTTGGTGGTAAGGCAATCGTGACCCCCAACCTACTTCCATCAACCCTTCCTCTACAGCCGAGCCATTGTCTTCTTTTCAAACTTTTAAACTTTGTAATTTTCAATTTAAAATTTTTAATTTTAACGTCGGATGGCAGTTAGCGATCACCAGGTCCTTGCCATTCCGGTTACGTTTGCAACAAACTGTTTTATATTCTATTTAAAGAGAGCGAAAGCGATTTCGAGGCGACTCTGCCCACAAACCAATCAATTTTTTCCCCGTATTCTAGCCACAGACGTGCCTTCATAATTCTTGTCCCAAAATTATAGGACTGATAAGTTGATTGTTTTTACTTCGTTTATGTGTTTTTGCCTTTTTTTTCACACCAACATTCGTATTTTTCGCATTTATTCACATTTTTTTCACATTTTTTTTTTACCGTTGGCAAATTTTCACATTTTTCACATTTTGTCACACCGGCAACATCCCTGCTTCTTAGACCCTTTGGTAGACAGTCGAATCATGAAGCAAATCCACAAAGACAAAATCAAAAACGTTTAAACAAAGGTTTTTTCGAGGATCCGTAACACTGATTAGGCCAAAATAAGGCACGTCACAAAAGAAAGAAAAAAGGCCCTCAGAAAAAGCCCGCCAAGAAAAACCCTCCCTTTTTTTTTTTTTTGCTTTTCTGCGGGCGCCCTGTAGGTGCATCCGACATTTTACATGGAAACGAAACTTCCACAAGTAAACAAAAATGTACCGCCGAAACTACTGATTTGAAAGAAAGTTTTAAAGGAGCTACACTACTTCAAAATTTTCACAATGGGTGTCATATTGTAATGATTGAAATGTTACCTGTATTGCCCGTTTTAAGTATTTATTTTGGTGAAAAATAACGTCCGTTTAAAAATAAATGAAATTTACACGATCGGTGTCATACGGATTTTGTGTTTTTTTTTTGATCGAGTGCTCAGCCCTCGTCCATTGTTCCTGCATGCCTGTATTGTTACAAGAGAGCTGAGATGGGGATATCGGGTGCGGTTAACGCTTGCTAAAACCCTTTGACCCCTTTTTTTTATGTGGGTATCGGCAGATATGTAATTATCTGGCGACTTATTATCATATCAAAGACCAAAACTTGTAAATGGGATCACCAAGTTCCGAATGGTTCGGCCCTTCAAAGGAGTGATATTAACACACCAAAACATTCGCCAAGTTAATCGCACCGACTAATAGTTCGAAGGTTAAATGAAAACTAGAACAATGCTACTTTCGGTAGCAATCTTCAAGTTTTCCTTTAACGACCGAAGTATTATTCGGTGCGATTAAGTTGGCGAATGATTTGGTGTGTTCATATCACTCCTTTGAAGGGCCGAACCATTCAGAACTTGTGGATTCCTTTTACCAGTTTTGGTTTTTGATATGATATCACTTCTTTTTTAAAAATTGCGTATTAGACTCAACTCAACTAGCCTGCAGATTTGTAATAATGTGTCTGGTCAACTATAGCTTGATGGCCATTTTTTTTCCAATTTTTTTTATTTCGTATCTTTGAGAGGCCGAACCATTCTGAACTTAGTCGCCTCTCTATTAGTTTTTGGTTTTGTTTAAAATTTTTTTCTTTAGTTCATATCGCTCCTTTGTGAGGCCGAGCCAACAGAGGTGCAACTCGATGGTCTCTTTACCAGTTTTTGGCGTGATTTTGACATTTTTTTTTTCGTGAGTTGAACATAGACACAATTTCTTTGGCAGCGTTGTTTAGATACGCATAGTTTTGTTTGTTTAATTATTTTCGTTGCTCCTCGGTATTTTTTTTTTTACTTTCTCATACGGAGCACGTGTAATCATCACAGGGCCTGAAAATTATCGAACAAAAAAAAAAACAGCTGTTGACATGTTTCTTGTACATCTATGACACTTCCAAGCCGAGATCGTAATTGAATTTGTTCGAGCCACTGTAGTCCGATATAATAGATGAAAGGGATATGACAAGGAAGAACTTGGCTTTCCACCTCTAATGACCGTACTCGAACGCGGTGTAATATCCAATGTATGTTCCGTCGGCTCTAATAATTAGGTATGGCGCAAAATTTCGTGGGACTTGTCTGTGGCGATCAGGCTTCTGCCAGGGAAAATTTTCAGGTTAATACTTTCCTGTTGTTAGGCCTATTTTTTTCTTAACAATTTTTTTTCTTTCCTTATTAAAACGCAAGATAAAGCGTGTGTATTCTTGTTTTTTTTTTTTTGACGTGTGTAATAACAAAAAAGTCACCATATTGTGTGTGCACAAATGGATTAGAAACATTTCAATGCGAAACGTGGGCGCATAATTAGGCCTAATGCTTTCGCGATCAAAACATGAGGGCGCATAATTAGGCCTAACTCTTTGACGACCAGTCAAACGTAATTACTCCGCTGTATGTATACCGCTGTATGTATACCGCTGTATGTATATACAGGTAAATAATAAGGAAGGTTCTGCATCGGAGGCACCAACAAGGGGGGCGGGGAAGGTGTGACCCTCAAATTTTTCCTGACACAAAAGACGTTGAGGGAAAAATGGACCAACAACAGCAAATTGAGAAGTGAAACGAGACAGGGGACGGAAGTAGGAGGCGCTCGAGCATTCACGGCTCACTTCCGGGGAGGTCAGCTCCGACACAAAATCCATTATAGATCTCTAACCAGGACTGCCGTTTGTTTGTCGTGTATTGTGTCGAAACTTAGTCGTTGGAGTTGACTTAAGCGTTGACAATCGCGGATAGGTATCATTCAACCCGTAATTACCATTAGGCAGTCTGACGGACCATGTCACTAATTTCGGTCTGCTGTTCCTGTTCCATCTATCGAAAACTTTGTTGATGTAGACTTTTGTGGGTGGTTTTTGTGGACTTCCTTCCCTATATGTCGCTTCTCCACCCTGATTGGGTCGTTGTCGACCTGTTTTTGGCCAATGGCGTTTGAGGAAGGGTTAGTCATGCGTGGTGTGGGAGTTGGCAGTGGTTGCTTAAGTTCTTTTAATTGTAAAACGGGCGTGCAGCCCTATCCGGTCAAAGCATACAGTGAACTAGAACTTGGTTGTGTTTCCGTGTTATTCTGATTGGTTAACTGGTGTCACATGGTTTTTTTCCCCTGAGTGGTAGTGCACTGTTGAACAATTGTCGTTGCAAAATAATGCACGCCTTGGAACCAAGGATTTTATCACATACTTTTGGTTTCTGTAGTAATCTTACTGTTTTTTTGTAATAATAACAACAACAAGAAGAGAGCCAAACTGGTAAAAAGCATGTTCCTAAAACATCACTGAAGGAACTAGTTTGCCATAACGGTTCTTCCAGCTACCGAGCATTGTAGAAATCACCACAGCCGCTGGCAACGCATTCCATCTACCAATGGAAAGCACAGTACTGATTAGCCAATATCAGTTCTGAAAACTGGCTTCTTGAACTTCTTAGTGTGAACGAGTGCTCTGGTGAATAAGTTAGTTTTTAAGACGGTGAAGAATAATTCATTAATTATAGAGAAAGACAATTTTCGTTTAAGCCCGACTTTAAAAATTCAGGAAGCCCTACTTTAATCTTGGAAATCCCTGCGTTACTCCCACCTTTAAAGTCAATCATCTCGACACTATTCTCTGGAATCCCACCTTTAAAGTCAGTAATCCAGATATTAAGTCAGGACACCCCATTTTAATCTTGGCGAATCTTGACTTTAAATCTGGATTATTAGGAAAATTGGCTTCCTGTACCCTTCTACGCCGTCGCACGGTTTTTTGCTGGGACAAACGGCGATTATCGGCAAGAATTTGAGTAAAAATGCCATAAAACTCATTCTGTTAGTTTATTGGTCGAATTATTTTGTCAAGTGGCATATTCTTCAACCAACAAATTGAAAGAACTGAAACGTGGGCTTGTATGGTTCGATTTGTTTCCAAGTTTTTTTAAAATTATAACCTATGTTGTGTTCTGGATAATTTCCACTGAATAATATAACATCTGATTGATTTTTATTTTTGCGTCGAAATTCCGAAACCCTTGCCCTATTTAATTGATTTACTGGCGTCCACAATACGAAATAAAAAAGCCGTACGTTGCCTAAACTCGAACTGGCATCAGAACCCTTATCGACCTTGCTGACTGAGCCATCATCTCAGTGTATGAAAGTCGCGGGACAGAAGTTTGCCAAGTTGGGCGCTGATTCGTCACACGCTGGCAAATAACTCGTTACTCCTCGTGTCTAACGGAACTCCGTTATATTCTCCTGGTATTTTAATTATTTCTTGTGAAAATTTAGATTTTCATGAGCGTGGAGCCTAGCAATTTACGGTCGTGTGATTGATTACTCGATCGTAGCTGGTACATTAGAAATAAAATTCGACCGCTGATGACAATCGAACTCGGGTATCTTGATAGAAAGATTTTTTTTTAATTTTAAAATTCGTTATACAGGGTATTCAAAAAAGCCCTGGTCGCTGAATAAGATTCGATCGCCGTTGAGAATTAAACTAACTTTGGGTTGAGGGATTATATTTTGGCATAAGAAGCACTGTAGCAAACACCCCCCCCCCCCCCGCCTTCACCCCAACCTTGGCGGCTAAAAATCAAATGCCACGTGCGCCTCCTCGAAAAAATTGATCTTCGCCACCACCGACGAATGTTTTATCGGCGCACACCTCTAGATAAAAATGTGCTGGTGTATTCGGCACGACGGTAATGGTAAGCAATTACGGAGGCTATTGATGTTGTTAATAAAAATTCCTTAGTGTTTTTAGAAAACTGAATTAAAATGCTACAAAATGCCCCTTTTTTGAAAATTGGTGCCCTTTATGCTACGCTCAAAGTCTGTGTCAAATTGTGCTGCCGCAGCGTCAAAAATTCTACATATGATCGCACTGATTTTACAGAAAGAATACCCGCCGTTTAAATAAAGGACAACGGTATTAGTATCGCATCTGCATTTTATTCCGTTAGACTAATTGCAGTACTTAAACCAGCCGCCCCGCGCATGCTGAAACTTAATTTTCAATAATTCATTTTGAAGTACGTAGTAATTCATTTTGCTGTCCCTAACTAACAGCAGCGCCGTAAGTTTTTCCACGCCGAATTGAATTTTACCCTCGACTCGACTTAAAGAATTTTCTAACGCTTGCCATATGCTAGCCGATTAATCTCAGCTCTTACTTCAAGCGGGAGTTGTCACGTGTTCTTGATGACAACTTTAATTCGTCAACAACTTTTAAAAAATCTGTTCTCAGTAAATCCAACTCTATCTACTGTAACCTAAAAATGTCACCAAATTTATTAATTTTTTTTTTTACAAACATGACTTATAGCTCCTATCAGAACGAGCGTACGGAAAATAGGAAAATAATTAGTAACGCACGCCGACATAGTTTCTAAAGGATTTTAAAGTTAAAATTCATCTTTTTTTTAGGGTTATTAAAATTAGGCCACCAGACTGGATGAAAAATGGGTTTCTTAGTCTCATAGCGCAGCGTCATGTGACGTCATATTGGCTACGAGACACCATTTGGAGGTAATAGCTACAAGGTGCACTAGATTAAAATGTAACGGAAAAAACGGCACTTCTAGTCAAGACAGTGCTTTGAGAGCGGCTTTCTTAGGCTTAAAAGAACATTGTTTTCTCCAACAACAAAAATCGCGCGTTTTAGGCTTAAGAAATCCAGTCTAATAGCATTGGCTTCAATAAGACGATCTTCCTTTCTCCCTCCAGTGCTCCTTGCAGCTAACCCAGTTACTGGCTCCACCATAGAGTTATACACAATAATACTACGTCGTGTCACTGCCCTATAGAGGAGTGAAATAACATAGTTATTATTGTATATAACTCTATGGTGGAGCCAGTAACTGGGTTAGCTACAAGGTGCACTGGAGGGAAAAAAAGAAGGTCGTCTTACTGAAGCCAGTGCTATTAAACTGGATTTCGTAAACCTATAACGCGCGATTTTTGTTGTTGGAGAAAACAACTTTTTTTTAAGCCTAAGAAATCCTCTCTCAAAGCACTGTCTTGACTAGAAGTGCCGTTGTTTTCCGTTACATTTTAATCTAGTGCACCTTGTAGCTATGCCCTCCAGATGCTATCTCGCAGCCAATACGACGTCATTTGCCGCTGCTGTATTGATGGTCAGACGAGAATACACTTTACCACATTTTCGTAACACGAATTAGAACGATAACGGGAAACGTTTATTTGGGGTGTAGTTCCGATATTTTAGGCCCTGCGATATAACATGTGTTAAGATAGTGATGAGTACTTAATTACGGCATTCTAGCTTAAATGGATATACCTCCCAGCGCCATTTTTCTCGATCCACCACATCAAGTACGGCCCCAAAGGCCTATTTCCTTACCGTTAGTCTTTCCCTTGCTAAAAATCTTTTTTTTAATGTGGCGTCTAGGAGATTTTTTGTTGAATATAATGGAACTTTATTTACTAACGATCCGTCACTAAATGATGCATTGTGCGCGTACAATCATCGTGACGTTCCATTTCTGTGTGTACATTTACGAATTTTCGAATAATTACCATGAGATCTAAAATCTAATAGACTAATGCGGTAAAAATTAAAATCAATTATTCCAATAGATCGCCGAAGCAAAGCCACTAGCCTTAACGCACTGTAACGCATTTACTAATATAGGCCCTATTAAAGTAAAGTAAAGAAACGTAAAGCTACAAACACGCGCACGTGATAACAGTGCAACCTAAATTATTTATTTATTTATTTATGCAACCCGCCGGAGTCTACACAGCCTACACGCTATGCACTCCTTCTACTACTTAAAGGCGCCTTTTCAACTTTTGAACTTCTAAACCGCAGATTTTTCGAGCAATACAAAGAAAACATCGGTAAAATAAAAATGGAACAACACTATTGACGCAGCAGCGCCGCGATTTTCATAACTGAAACGAAATCACTTAACCCGCATCAGTCTATTGGATGACGGAGAATCTGGAACGTGGATGCTGCGTTTAGAATATGGGCAACGCTCTCGAAAGGGTGGACAGGAACCTTTAACCTATAATTAACTAAACCTAAGCCTAAACAACCTAATTTTCACGAATTTAAACGATGCGTTTGAAAACGTTCATTTCCATTGCTTAATTATTTTTGTAATACTGAATACAAAAAGGCGCCAACGTCAGAGGGTTCTTCAAATCTCGTGGAAATCTAGTCAGAATGCAGTTCTCTGACAAATTGTTCCCCGAAAATTCGGTCCCAGAATTGCACATAGTACGACAATTCGGCCCTATTTAAATGTAAGCCTACGAAAATTCAGTCCCGCTAAAAAAAAAAAAAAAAAATGAACTCACCAGAATGGGTAAGTAGCGTTATGTAAATGAATGCAAATAAGTCGACCTCCATGAAGTACTCCAAAATCTGTTTTCAATTTGTTACAGCTTGCATACCAGCTTTTAAGTGCAATCAGAACTGTGGAGGGCCACGCTTTGCTCGGGAAGTAAAGACAACCTAAAACCTTCCCAATCGTAACTGTTGGAAGCTCGCTTCCGAGATATATGACGAGTGAAACTCTGGATGTTACACATAATCTATATTTCACCAAAATGTCACCAACGTTTTAAAGATTAAGCTGTAATTTTCTTGACCCAGCACACTTCTTTGCAGGATTGTGTGGTTGAAACACAACATCTACAAGACGGGCCAAAAACTAGGTTCGAAGGCACACCGCAAGCTTTGTAAGGGGACCCGAGCAAAGCGAGCAGCAACGACCCAGCGGTCGGCATCCTCACCTCCAAACCAAGCGAATGCCGGTTCGAACCTAACGACAACGACTGACCGACTAAAAAAAAAAGGTCATGAATTGTTATGTGTCCCTTAGAGGGTTAACATAACATAAATTGCGACCATATTGCCATTGATTCTCAATTTTTAACTGGTATCTCTGTTTATAACCAAGGAATTTTTTTTAACCTGAGACCAAATTGTCGTAGGCTGTTTTTTTTTTTTTTTGATCGAATTGGCTGGGAACGAGTTTTTAGGATCGAATTGTCTGAACCAATCTCTGTTTTCTTTCTAAGAGCACTTTTATGCAATTACTTACTTTTAATTTTCGCAGCTATACCACGCGCCAAGGCTGTTTGCCGTGACGCACGCATCACGTGACCGGGCTAGTCCATTCGGACGGCCAAAGATCCGCTATTCTCGTTCGTCAGTGGCTATCTCTTGATGACATAGAATTTAATCGCGATGGCAGAGGCGTTATTGCCATGGTAATTACGTTACCTGGGTTAAGTAAATCCTTCATCGTTTGAGTAAATGCTTGCAGTCTTATAAATCCGCGACAAGATAAAGACTTCCGCCTGACGAAACAATTCACCCTGTCGTTTCCGCATTCACATTATTGCTGGTTTAAATTGCGAGCTGACAAGAGCTAAAACCGCTGCTATGTTGGAATTTCAGATGATTTCTAGCGTCTAGTTGCGACAATGCGAGAACGAGTCGTTGCGTTAACGCGCCCTAATATCCGGTTGCGAGATCGTAGCATAAACACGCCCTGAATGGCGCAGTTCCGCTTTCAGCTTTGGGCTAGCAAGACGAAGGATGCGAAAACCGCTTCAGGCTTCACGCGAAAAGCTTCAAATCCGAATTGTCCGAACAATTATGTTCAAACAGCAGCGTGACTCCACTGTTCAATTTCCTCCAACCGCTGTTCAATTTCAATTTTTGCGAACCCGCCATCTGTACGTTTGTGGAACCCCTATTAATTTTTGTAAAAAATGGTGCTCATTTTTCTACTCGTCTTGTGACGGTTACCATGCTACCACGCACCATGGCTGTTTGCTGTGACGTGCGTATCACGTGACTGTGCTAGTCCAATCAGACGGCCAAACAGCCTTTTTTTCGTTCGTCATTGGCTAACTCATGGTGACGTCACGGCAAACAGCCATTGCGCATGGTTTAGGAATGAATCCTCTTTTTATGGCGTGCAACCAAAAGTTGTTAAAGGAAAGACTCCACAAATGCAGTTACTTTCTGGGTAGTACATTTTTTACTTCATTGCCACCGAAATTAAACTTATTACTTGGATGAAATCTTTCAAAAAACATTTGTTTAAGTTGTTATTAGCTCAAAATCCTATGAGCAATGCAGTTTAGCATCATGAGTTAACGCTGACAACTTTTCTTTTTTGGTTACATTGTTTTCTAGTACTCGTACTTCGGCGGGCGCGCCCCCCCTTTTCTTATTAATTTGTTCTTATCACGCTTTGCTTGATTTTGGAAACCCTGTTTTCCACATTAGTAACGTTTCTATTCCTATTTTTTTTATGAAAATGATTAGTTTTTAAAATGTTTTATTTACGACCCTTACCCACACGCTTGCATCTGCTCTTGTGGGGTGAGGTTCGTATTCTGTCAATTATTTCCGTGTAAACAGTTCCAAAATAAACTCAACTCAAAAAGTTTTGTATTGATTTTTTTTTGACCGTGCGATTTTAGTCGCGGTTATAAACTTTTCCAACTTTTGGGGGAAACTACAACCAAGTATAAGTCACTACTCCATCCACATTTGTCGATCAGTTCTATCTTCTTTTTTTTTTAAATCTATCTGACATTGTGGTTTAACCTTACCAGCCACTCAACTGATTCCTCATTAATGAGGAATGAGACAAACTCCTCTTCCTCATGGCCTTGTCCTCCCACCTTCATCAGTTAAAAAAAAAAAAAAACGTTGCTATGGATCCCAAATAAAGGAGCGGCCATTGACAACTACACATTGATTTCATTTCAGTTCTGTGTTAAAGGAGAGAAGAATACAAGTCGAAACAATTTAAAAAACGCACAAATTGTAGATTTCATAAAAGCTCGAGTGACATTCGGTATGAGAATTTTGCTTTTCTTTCCACAAAACGATTCTTACACGATTCAACATCAGATATTATTTTCCAAGTATTAACAGTCAATGTTTAACATAACATTTTCAGTGTACTAGCACCATCGATGTGTACGATATTTACAATGTTTTCGATGATTATGACGTCGTGTCCAGTGTTTAGAATTTACGATGTTCTTCTCCATTTGGCTTAGCGACGCTAGCCCCCATTGCATTTCGCCATCCAGCCTGTAATTTCGTTTACTTCGACGTTGGTAATTCGTATTAAGCAGGCCTAAATATCATTTTTATGCCGCCGATTCACGAATGTATCCTAACGAGGAGCATCTTCGTGTTTCCGTAAAAGTCCGACGATTTACAAAATTGCCTCAGTAAGGGCATAATCACTCCGAATCACTACGATTAACGAAGGTGACGTCATTTCCGTAATATGGGCATAAATCGAAGCAAGCAAACAGATTGCTCTAACTGCGATATACTGTCAAGATCTGTGATTTGTTTGTCGACCAATCAGGGAAGAGTGAAGCTTCGATCTGTGTAGTTACTGAAGAAGAAAGAGTCCGGTGTGGTCTATATGGTGTAAGTCGAGCATGGTGGTCATTTTGAGGAAAAACAACAATTCTTACTGGTAACCTCCTAAACAAATGCAGACACTATTTTCTTATATACCCATGCATTCAGAGATCTAAACTAAGAATTAGGTTTCTAAAAAAAAACTCGTAACTCATGTATAGAGCAGTGACACGACGTAGTATTATTGTATATAACTCTATGCTGGAGCCTAAATGGGTTAGCTGCAAGAGGCACTGCAGAGAGAAACAGAAGGGCGTCATAGTGAAGACAATGCTGTGAAGAGTGATTTCTTAGACCTAAAACGCGCAATTTTTGTTGTTGGAGAAAACAACGTTATTTTAAGCCTAAGAAATCCGCTCTTCCGTTGTTTTTCCCTTCATTTTTGTGTAGTGCACCTTCTAGTTATGCCCTCCAAAACCCATACTGGTGCCAATCTGTTGCCAATATGGCGGCAAATGTCACTGCTCTATAGGGCGTGACATAACGTAGTATTATTGTATATAACTTTATGGTGGAGTCAGTAACTGGGTTAGCTGCAAGGGGCATTGGAGGGCGAAAAGAAGGTCGTCTTACTGAAGCCAGTGTTATTAGACTGGATTTCTTAAGCCTATATAACGCGCGATTTTTGTTGTTGGAGAAAACAACGTTCTTTTAATCCTAAGAAATCCGCTCTCAAAGCACTGTCTTGACTAGAAGTGCCGTTGTTTCCCGTTACATTTTAATCTAGTGCACCTTGCAGCTATGCCCTCCAGATGCTATCTCGTAGCCAATATGACGTCACTTGCCGCTGCTGTATAGGCTAGTATCTAGAAAGTTAACTACAAGGGGCACGTGATTAAAATGGAGGTAAAAAACAACGGCACTTCTAGTCAAGCCAGTGCTTGGAGAGCGGAGGCCCGTGCTTTGAGGCCTAAAACATTGTTTTCTCCAATCTCTTTTGCTGCGATGTTTTAATCGGAAAAGAAAGATTCCATTTTCTAAAAATCTCAGCAAGTTACTACCAACAAATGGAAAACAAATCGCGCTTTTTAGGCCTAAGAAATACGCGCTAACAGCATTGGCTTCAGTAAGACGCCCTTCTTTTTCCCCACAAGCGCACCCTGCAGCTAGCCCAGTTACTGGCTCCAGCATAGAGTTATATGCTACAATAACATGACGTTATTGTCACTGCTATACACAGAGCTTCGAACCGTGAGTTTATGTAGCCTATTGCAATCGTTTTAATGGATTTTGTCTGTGTTTTTATGGTTTGTCTGCAAGAACCACAAAAAAAGGGAGGTGGGGCACATCCCCAAGTATCCCAATGTGTGGGAATGGCTTGAACAAGGCCTCCATCGCCGGAATTTTTAGTTTAAGAAAACATGAAAAAAAAAATAGCTAAATTGTAAAGTCGAGCTTAAAATCTTAATGGTTCTTGCACCGAAGCTAACGACTTGCAAATTCTTACCAGCAGACAGTTTTGTTCTGATTGAGGATAAGTCCAATTGTCCCGATGTCGCGCACGTCCGGCATTCTTTGTCTTCCTGTTTTAGTTCCATTTCCTTGTCTTTTCCCCTAAACTTTAGGGGATGCTTCCGGGGGAGGTGGGGGGGGGGGGGAGGGGCAGGATCCATATGGATCCCTTACGTGTGCTGCAGTGCGTGCGAATATTTTAACCGAATACCGTTCTTGTGTGAAACCGAAGTTTCCGACAAAAGAACCGGCTATTTAAAAGAAAAAAACAAAAAAAAACTCGTTAACTGTTACCACGCGACAGTCCAGATCGAATTTACGATTCAGGAATAGGGGGATTCGTGGGTTTGGCTTAAAAAGTGACACAGTTTTAGCAAATTTTCGGATTCGCTATTACGCCATAATACAATGGGGGGTTCGTGCTGCTCTTTTCAACAAAAGTGTTGAAAGCGTCGAGGCCTATACATAACGAGACTTTGTTGATTTTATTTATTTGAGGGGAACGGAGCCGGTAATAAGAGTCGAAAATATGGAGAACGGAAAGTCGAAAAAATGGGACTCGGGCGACGAAACGAGACTACAAAAAAAAAAGGTGGATAAAAGCAGAAGTAAAATTCTGATTTCAATAAAAATGGGGCCCATTCGGAATTTTTTTTTCTTTACACTCTTCCTCAGTATTTTGATTTGGCCATTAACAAAAGTCAACATTTTTTGCAGGAATTTGTGCTCTGCTACGCAGGCCTTCACAACCGTAAAAACGAACGCCTTCATTTTTCGTCTTTCCGGCAGGGAGTTTCCGGCCGCTCTTTAGCTTCCCACGTAAAGTGCCCCATTCCTCCTTGATTCTAGGGGGAAAAAAGGTCAGGGGAGAAAAGGTCTGTGGTAGAAAGGTTTGCGTAAAAGAGTCCGAAGGAAAGAAGGTTTGTAAAAAGGTCCGAAGAAGAGGTCCTGGGGAAAAAAGGTCTGGGGAAAAAAGGTTCAAGGAAAAAAGATCCGAGGAAAAAAGTCCTGTGGGAAAAAAAGGTCTGGAGAAGAAATGTCCCAGGAGGGAAGGTGAAGGATAAAAGCCAAACGATAAAAAGCTGCAGAAAAAACGCGTTTCGTGGTGAAACTTCCTTGCCTGTCTGTTGAAATTCGAGCCAAAGCAACGACTTAACCTAACCTAACCTACAAAAAAAAGTCTGGGTATAAAACCGAAGGAAAGACAAATGCTGCACACAAAATGCGTCTCTGGTAAACCTCTTTTGCCTGCCTGGTGAAATTCGAGCCAAGGCAACTGCTAACATAACCCAAATCCCAAATTATAAAAAAAAAAAACACACTGGGAAAAAAAAACAATTTTATAAGTTTTTTTTTTATTGTGCAGTCTATTTATTTTTCTCCACAGAAGGTTCTCCGGGGCCCCCCCCCCCCCCCCGGCCATATTTTCCTCGGACCTTTTTGCCCTGACCCTTCTTCCTCGAACCTTATCTCTCGGTCCGGTTTCCCACCTCATAGTTCTACAGCCGTGTCCAACAATTTTGAGCTCCTCGATTAGATGCACTTAAGTTTTTAGTCTTGGATAACGGGGGAAACAACAAATAAAAAAGTTGGTCACAGTACGTGTTTTAAAATTAGAAGTCAGAAAAGTCACGTGCTTTAAAATTGAAAAAGTGTGAACTTTGCAGACGGTGAATTCCTTCAGTCATTCCCGAACTGCTTGAAAAAAAAAAAAATGTTTGAAGATGGCCTTCAAACTGCTCATGGGGCCTACGAACAATGCCTTGACGAATGTCTTATCAAAATTCCAAACAAGCAGCGTCCTCGTAAGGTCTTTATGAACCGAATTAATTTTTTGTTTGTTTTACATCTTATTTTCAGCCTTTTTATTTTTATTATTTAGTTTTATTCTTCCTTGTTACTCGTCAAACGAGCATCAGATTAACTCGTGTGAATTCCATATTATATTTTATTATCTTCTACCAACAAGACGGATGCTCATAAACAGGCTCGTGGGTTGGGGGAGGGTGAAAGAACCGCACAGAATATTTTGATCGTATGTTGGTATGTCCTTTGATTTTTTACGTCTTGCTACGGGAACCAAAGAAATTTTTTTTACTGAAAGAATTCAAGTGATTTAGGATACATTTGCGTGCTACAAGAAGTGGCCTTGTAACATCTGCTTTTAGTGACAGCACTAATGGATCAATTTTCCTCAATTTCACCCCTGGCGTAATTTTGGCGTAATTGTCAGCTTTTAGGCCTAATTTTAACCAGCAGTTTTAATTTCGTACTAACAGCGATATGGATTGTATAGCAAGCATATTCATTTTTGCAACACGGTGCGCCTACAGGCACACAGTTACACTGTTACAACCTAACGCGCAACGTAGCATATATAGATCAGTGGTAGTAGGGAAGTGACGAGAGAGACGCTGTTGATGAAGCTAACAACGACTCGTAGCAACATGACGTTACCATGGTAACATAATTTTTAGACCTAATTTTCATTTTTAAGCCTAATTTTAAAAATGCAGTTTGAATTTCGTAAGTAGCAGATAAGCCTAATGGAGAATTTGATTCGACGGTAAGCCTATTCATTCATGCAACAATACGATAAGACTATTTTAAACGAAACTAAAATCCATTTGTTTTTTATTGAGTGTTACCTTATGAATTTAAATCGACGATCAAATGTTATTATTTTATTTAGTTACGTCGAAGAATTCTATTAGCTATAAGGAAGTAACGATGATTTAATTTGCCACGTTATTGAACTAACTTCTCACACTGAATCTAACGTTGTAAACAATGGTCGTCAATATATGGCACCGTTGCGAAGTTGAAAAAGCGACGGACGGACGGACAAAGTCGTTGCAATAGTCTTCTCAGCCGGTACGACTGTACAGAAGACTAAAATTACGCAACGCTGCAGCATAACTGATAAAATTATTTCTACATCGTATGAGATAATTGACAATGGTGAGGGAAGTTTAATGTCTGCTGGCCAAATGGCGAGTGCAACAGAATTCACATTCGTGAAGGTTGTTGGTACACTAAGTCGACCACCTTAGAATGATGCGATTTTGATGGGTTTGCCACTAACCAATTTTGTCGTGTTGCGTCCAACTTCAGTATGTCTCTTCAAGGCTTTAGTGTCCTACAACACGGAGGCCTGCTTACACCTCTGCCGCCATTCTTCGCACAAACTTCCCTAAATGTATAGGCCTACTACAAACGTTTCCTTCTTCTTTTCTGCGATTTTTTTTTTTATCTTCCTAATAACAAAATAATCATAACCATAACAACGCTCCTATACGTCGGTCGTCGCCAGAAGACTGCAACACATGCTGGAAAAATACTGACAACCAAAAGCAGAAGGGAAAGATGACTGACGGCGTGCTCCCCCCCCCCCCCCCCCCCACTTCCGCATCCCCCTCTCCCCGAATTAGGCGTCACTGGTTAGCAACGCTCAAAAGCATACAATTACTGAAAGAATTGAAGAAGCGGAGGTGGCGCAGAGCTTTGTCTCCTGCGCGAAAAAAAAACTGGAAAAAAAGCTGCAGAAACAAGCCGAACCGTTTTGGTGATTTTATTTATTTATTTATTTTTTTTTGTCGTGTGTCTTTTTTTTTTTTTTTACGGTTAGTTCAGTTACCTTGACTCGAATTTCACCAGGCAGGCAAAGGAAGTTTCACCAGGAAACTTACGATTATTTCTGCAGCTTTCTTTCCAGGCTTTTTTTTTTTACCTACTTCCTTTCTCCCTAAAACTAGTACGTACCACCCGGGAAACCACTGCAGCTCTTAGCAAAAAAATTAAAAAAAAAAAAAACCACAAAAATCGGAAAAAAGACAGTATAGGCCTACACTAAAACAGGGCGACAACTGGCCGTCTTCATATCGGACCAAATACCGGAACCTGAGCAGCACTCAAGAAACCAAAACCAGGTTTACATTCCAGTAAAACTAAAATGGCGACCAGAAGTGTACTGTCCGCTTGGAAAAAACAGGAAATTTCCCTTCGTATAGAGCGTTGATACACGATAAAGTTGACGGTTTTAAGCGGGAGTATCTTATTTTTGCTTTTTGGGTTAGTGACCGAATCCTAAAAAAAAAACGGCAAGTAAAAGTGAAGATTTTGTTTACAAGTCTTATTTTCTCTCCCCTTCCACTTCCTCAAAAGCTGGATGAGGCGCCCCTCCTCTCTCCCCCCCCCCCCATTCGAAATTAAGAATAAATTGTTTGTAAAAAAAATGAACAAATAAGGCATTTATTGCAAAAGGAGTTATTCTGAAAATTTTCTTTTTAAGCCAAATTCTCGGTCCCAATTTTGGATTTCATTTTTTATATGCCCTTAGCTTGTTTCGGTTCGTCTTCGTGGTCTAAGCGTGGTGTCAAATTTGTCACCTTACAAAAATTTTAAATATGTAAAAAAAAAAAAAAGAATTCTCGTGTCTTATGGGCATTAAAAGGTAAAAAGTTCGGGAAATTTCTGTACCCTGTTTTTAATTCGCCTCGTAGAGATTTACTGGTCGGGGTTGGGTGACGAGCTATTCTGATTTTGAAAAGCGCTAACCAGTTTGACCCACCCGTCAAATGGGGCCCCCTCTTTTTTGACGAGCAGCCCGAGCGTTTCATGGCGACAGATATGGACGGGGGGCATTTCGTAGGGCCGCGCGCGCTGGGGCCTCGAGACCATTTTTGCTTTATTACCTTTCACTTTTTGTGCCGCATCTATTGCTATTGCACTTACGTTGTATATAGTTTTGGGGACGTGGAGGAGGGAGGGGGTGATATTGCGTTGGATGTCTGCTTACAAAGAAGTTGGGGGGGGGGGAAGATTTCTTTTGCGCACGAGCCAGAATGAACAAGATGCACTTGACGAACGATGTCTCTGCTTCGAGCCGATGTCGGTAATCCCGGCTATTCGTTCAGTCTGGTCCAGGGATATGAGTATAGGGGTGGAGGTGGGGGTTGGTTCATTGCGTAGAAAATGAGAGGGCGGGTTTGGAATTAAATGCTCCACCCCACCATACTCCCTCCCCCCACAGTAGTCATGTGGGTTCGCACGTTGGGTGAAAGTGCGTGGAAGGTTGTGGTGGTAAAGGGCGCGTCTCTACCCAATGTGCGTTTGCATTCTCGCAGCTATAGAAATCATCTGGAATTCCAACATGGCGGCGCGGCGGTTTCATACCCCTTCCACACTGGGGAAAGAGAGTCCGGATCCGCGCCGGACCCGAGGCTGACCTTTCCACACTCGAATCCGACTTGGGTCCGGACCGGACCCCGACTTTCAAGTCCTGCTCGAGGTTTGGACTTGAGACGCCGACGCCGACCCCGTGTTTTAGTGTGGAAAGGGGTCGGAGTGCGGGCCCACGCTTTAGGGAAAAAGTTTTGACTATTGAAGTGCTGATCAGCATGGGGCGTCGGACGAACGTCCTAACTGGAAAATTCGTCTAATGGGATAATTGTCTAATATTTGCATAAATAAAAAAACTTGGAAAATCATCTAAACGGACTATCGTATAATGGATAATCGTGTAATGGATAAACGTCTAACTGGGCAATAATATCCCTGCGTTTTCTGATGTTATATGTGTAGCCGCAGCGAGCGCGGAAGCGTGAGTGAGGCAGGGACATTGGACGATTTTCCATTATACGAATTTCCTGATCGACGATTTTCCATTATACGAATTTCGTGTTAGACGACTTTCCGTTATACCAGTTCTTCCAGTTATGCGATTTTCCAGTTAGACGATTACCCCTCGCCCCATGAGCAATCGCGAGATAAAGGGAAAGCCAGAGGAGATGAGGGGACGGAAGAGCGGGGGGGGGGGGGTCTGGTTTTACACCCCGTTCGTGGTCCAGTGTGGAAGCGGCTTTAGCTCTGCCGGCTTGCAACGAAAACAGTCAGTGATTACGGATTATAACACTGCAAGTCAGGGTTCGTACGCTATAGAGACGTAACCAATTTCAAGGCTTTTTCAAGGCTGACTTGGAGCCAGTTTCTAGGCTTTTTGTACAGTTGTCGCTGAGACCGTTTCAATTTCAAGATTTTTCTAAATGTCTGTGTTAGTACCAATGTCTGTGTTAGTACCACTGTGTTCTTAAAGGGATATACCTCCCAGCGCCATTTTTCTCGATCCTCTACATCAAGTAAGGCTCCAAAGGTCTATTTACTTACCGTTAGTCTTTCCCTCGTCTATGAGATATTCTGTTGAATATTTGTTAACTATATTGAAGAGCGACCGAAACTATATGATGCATTGCGCGCGTACAATAATCATGACGTTTCATCTCTGTGTGTACATCTACTAATTTTCTAATATTTACCATGAGGTCTAAAATCTAATAGAGTAATGCGGTAAAAATTAAAATTTATTATTCCTATAGATCGCTAAAGCTAAATTATAAGACACTAGCCTAGAAAATTATAAATTGTGAATTTAAAATACGAGAATCATTCCGGTTTGTGACGACACAATCGTTGACTTGATTCTGCCTCGTGTACTATTCCCAAAGCCAACCGAGACAGCAGCTATGCGAGGAACGCAGTTTCCACCCCAGCCGACCTTGGCGCTATATTGCTCGGATGACGATCTGCGCGTAGCTGTAATTTGGCACGCGGAATGTTATAAAGGCAGGCCGGGTGTCCCTTTAATTTATTGCGAACATGTATTGCAAATATCGTTTCTTAAAAGGGAGATTTCTTCTTGCCCTATTACAACAGCCGTAGTATTTATCGGCATTTCGAGTCAGCAAAAAAAGAGTAAATGAGTGTAAACAAAAATACTTTACAAAATTGATTGATAATACTAATAATAAAAAAGAAAATATTTGGACACAACTAAACAAATTTATTGACAAAAAACAGAAGACATCTTTAGATCAGGAAATTCTAAAAGCTTTTAAGTATGATAATCCTAAGACATTAAGCGATAGAGTAAATAAACATTTCTCCAACGTTGTTCCCAAATTACGTAATTCTTACCAACAAAGGCTCAACTCCAATAAATACCTTGACAATCAAATGGGGAATATCCAAAACGTGAAAAATTCTATTGTAATTTATGAGTGTGACCCTTTCACGATTACTAACATTATCAAAAGTCTGAAGATTAACAATTCAACTGGAAATGACGGTATACTAATGTCTCATATTACCGACTCAATTGAAAATTCATCAATCTTTATTTCTAAGCTTATAAATTCAATAATCGACACTGAAAAATGGCCTGATGAACTGAAAATTCAAATTCTTAGGCCGATTTACAAAAAAGGTACAAAGATAAATTTAGACAATTACCGACCTATTGCACTTCTTTCTAACATTAATAAAATTATTGAAAAATTTTTCTTAAAAAATATTTTGAACTTTTTGAACAAGCACAATATTATTACAAGTAAGCAATATGGTTTTAAACAAAAGCGAAGCACTGAAGATGCATTAAAACACATTAACGAATTAATTTCTTCTTCCCTTAACAACGGCAAGTACATTAAAGCAGTGCTGATTGACTTACAGAAGGCTTTTGATACCATTGATCATCAAAAACTTTTAAATAAATGTCAAAATTATGGGCTTAGGGGTAAATGTTTTAACATCCTCAAGAGTTACCTGAATAACAGAAAGGCATGTACCAAAATTTGTAACAATACCAGTGATCCAAGTGATATTTGCTTCGGAGTACCTCAAGGCTCTGTCCTAGGACCTCTTTTATTCAGCATTTACATAAACGATATCACGAACTGCATAAAAACATGCGAAATAATACTTTTTGCTGATGATATTGTTTTGCTGTCCATCCAGTCCGATAAACTAATTATGGAATCTAACCTAAAAGAAGATTTTGATAATTTAAACTATTGGTTTTTGACTAACGATTTATTCATAAATGAAGACAAAACCTGTTCAATTGATATAAGTTCTACACACCGAAAATATTCAAGTACCGATTTATATATTCATACAGAAAACTGTCTAAATTATTCAAACTGTACTTTAACCTGTACCAAGGTGAAGCAAGTTACTGAAAGTAAGTATCTTGGACTTGGGTTCGACAATTTTTGGAAACATGTTCATCACATTAATCTTCTGATCACTAAACTTAGAAAAATGATTCCTTTCTTCTATAAAATTAAATCGCTATTTAATAATAAGAACAAACGAATCGTCTTTGATGCATTGGTTACCAGTCATCTTAGATATGGTATTGAAGTGTATGGTTTTGCTTCTTCAACCCTTATTGATCGGCTACAAAAGGTACAAAATAAAATTTTAAAGGTTCTTTTCAGAAAACATAACCACTACAAATCTACTAAAGAATTATACAAGGAACACAGAATTTTAAATGTAACTAAATTGAGGAACTATATTATTATACATAAAAATTACTTTTGCAACGATTTAAAAATTAAAGATGAATTTAAAATGGGTTTCCTTCGCGATAAAACATTAAGGTTCCATATTCCACTAATTAAAAATAATTATGGCTCAAAAACTAAAGATCATTATATTCCAACAATTTTCAATTTAATTCCATCAAAATTACTAAATTTAACTCAGTACACTTCAATCAAACACAAAATAAAAGAATGGCTAATTAACAACTAAGGTATAGTTTTATTTTTTAATTATTGTGTTTTTTTTTTTTTCTGTGTCTGTGATTATTATTATTTTTATATTTTTTACCATACTGTGTGATTTAATTTTGTTGTATAGATTTTTCTTTATCTTGATTGCGAAATGGTCTAAATGTGTAGCCAAACAAGGACTTTTATAGACCTTCGGCAACACTCTTTGAATAAAGGTTATTATTATTATTATTAATTAATTAATTTAGTTTTAATCCTGAATTAAAATTACTACCACATTATTAAATGCATTCTACCAAAACATAGTACAGACTCACAAAATTAAAGGCCATTCGAAGGCTCCGACAACAAAAATTCCAACTGTCGGACTGCCTGACCGGGAATCGAACCCAACCGTTCAAACCTAAGACCGAGGTCCTACTGCTGAGCCATACTGTAAGTCAGCAGTAGGACCTCGGACTTTGGTTTCAAAGGTCGTGGGTTCGATTCCCCGCTCAGGCAGTCTGACATATAAGGCCAAAAGGCAACGTAAATAGGTTTTCATTGGTATTCCTTTTCGTGTGATATGTTGCTTGTATGTTGCTTTTATGGAATTTGTTGCGTATTTCTTGATGTGTATTTTTATTTCGCTGTTGATTTATTTTTTGCACCAAAAATCTTTGATTTTGCTTGCAAAAGTGCCAGTCGAATTGTTTTGGTTTGTTTGCTGCCCTCAGACCGCGCGCAGCATTTAACTCTTGTGGCATGAGTGTTTGCTTTTTGTGTTTAATATTTACTACCCCCAAAACAAAACTTGTGAAGGATTCCCGCCAAGTTTTTCGGCCGTGTGAAGTCGTGATATCAAACGCCAAGCTCTTTCGCCAAGCAAATCCCACCGACGAATACTTCAAACGTTCAATGAAATAATTGAAAATTGCGCAGTAAGCAATTTTCAGATATTTCATTTTACCTTCGAACCTTCGGTTGTGATTAGCTTGGCGAAAGAGCTTGGCGTTTGTTATCACGACTTTACACGGCCGAAAAGCTTGGCGGGAATCCTTAACAAGTTTTGTTTTGGGGGTAGTAAATATTTCCGAATATATTGTGAGATAGGAATTTCAGTATTAGAACTCGTGCAATTCACGCACAACGCTACCTTGACAGAAAACGCACCAACGCTACCTTGACAGGAAATTTCAACCCAATCGGGACAAAATTGCGAACGTTAGCTTTCCCAATCAGACAAATACACAAACACAAAATCAACATTCAGTCGCGTATTCGACCTCGCTCGCTTCGTTCGCTTGGCCCATGACGCTTCGCTCGAAGTTACTTGAGCACAGCAGAAACGATTGCAGCTTCTCCATCTACAGCTGACGAAAATGGAGGGGAGTGCTGAGAACTGGGGGGGGGGGGGGAGGGGGGGGAGGGGGTAATGGGGATACGACGGTGCCGCGAGCGAGCTAGACGTGCGCAAACAATGAAGAAGGAAGTGGATTGCGTGGGCGGAGATGCGGTGGAGACCCTGCTGTCACCCCGCGACACGACGATTGGTTGACGGGTCTGAGTGTGCGTGCCCGCGTTCGAAAAAACACCGCCCGGCCCGTCCGACCGACCGCCTTATCTTCCGTGTTGACAAAAAAAGAGAGTGGTGGAGATGGGTTTTTTTTTTTTTTTTTACTTTTCTCTTTCTTTATTTCTTTCCTTGCTTGTCAAATCCGTCGGTTTTTGGGAAGTTTTGAAATGTAGAAGAAGAGGGGAAATGCAACGCACCTTGATTTGTCGTTGTGGGGATCGGGGTGTAGATGTGTCACGTCGCGACGTCTTGCGGTTAGACTGGGAAACTTTACAGGACTTTCCATTAATGGCGGTAGATCCGCAGCCATAAAAAAAAAAAAAAAAAAACAGAAATACGGACGCAAACCTAGTTACCTTGCCTTTTTTGGACCTAAATGTCAGACAGCCTGAGCGGGGAATTGAACCCTCGACCTTTGAAACCAAATGGTCCTACAGTTTGGCCACACGCACACAGCCAAAAGGAAACGTCCATAGGCAGCATTTAACACGCACACATATACATGTTCATATATATTATACACGCATACGTATAAACATACACTGCCCCCGGTAGCGCAGTGGTTAGTGCGCCCGGCTAGTAAGCGGGGAGTCCTGGGTTCGAGTCCCAGTCGGGGTGTATATTCTCATATATTTCTCATATTAGTGTATTTTGTTTCCTCACAAGGCCAGTCTTTAATGCAGACTGCTTGCTTCGTTTACCCTTTACCTTGTGATTTCTTTATTAGAGTCGATTAGACTATGCGAACGGTTTGTCTGTCTGGGTGTCTGTCTGTCTGTGTGTTCGCGCTATAGCGTCACAGTTGGATAAATGAAATGTTCAAAACGCCGACACTAAACGGCCTGGAGGCTTCCCGTATCGTAAAACTGCCAAACGGTGCTGGTTATTTTTAATGTTGATTCAGTTCATTAGTGTTCTAATTAAACTTACAGTTTAAAATGAAACCGATTGAAGAATCGTAGTGGGCTCGTCTTTAATTGAGAGGTGTGCGCCGCCATGCCATCCAACGCAGTTGATCAAAACATGTATGGGGGGACGGGAGGATTGAGGCAAAAAAAACTAGAAATGCAAGCGACCACTGGTTTGACGTTTGCATATGCGTCGTGGAACCGCGGCCAAGAAATCAGTTGGGTGTTTGGATTGTATTCTTAGGAGGAGTAATTTATTCACACGTGTTAGACAATTAGTAGCCATAGCGATCGCTGTATTCGCAAGAGGAAACAAATCGACTCTCACTATAATTGGTTTAAACAGGTTTATTTATTTATATAGACTATACACTTTCCAATCGCCACTGGTGGAACGCTTGCTTGAGCGCCACACAGCAGTGAAACCGAAAGGAACACACAATAATGCATGAAATATGGGATTAAACGGAAAGCCAAATGGGCTCAGGAAGGGTCAAATTTGATGCAAACCGTATTTCGCGATTTATTGGCGCATCGTGGCTGAGCGGTGAGAGAGCTCGGCCTGGTTGCTGGAGGTTTGCGTATCTGCTCGAATTCCTGGAAAGGAGACATTGGCCAAGGCTGCCGGGCAGGGTAGCGTGAGAGGCTACCATGCTCCGTCAGCGACTATGGGAACTATTCTGGCCAATCTTTCGGCCCCTACCATGATCGGCGGTTTCCTGGTTCAAATTCCCTCGTTGGCTCCTCCCTTCACCAGATTATTCTTCTTTTCAAAAAGTCTGGTAATGTTCAAAATTGAGCCGGTTCAGCCGCACGAGCATTATATTGCTTCGGCTCACTTACGGTTCAAAGAAATTAATTAATAAAAAAATAAAAAAAATCGTGCGTTCCTTTCGATTTCACTGGTTTGTAGCGCACATGCAAGCGTCCCTTCAGTGGCGTTTGGAAAGTGTATGTTTATATTGTATATACGTGTGCGTGTGACATGCTGCTGCCTACGGACGTTTCCTTTTGGCCGTGTCGGTATGGCTCAGCGGTAGGACCATTTGGTTTCAAAGGTCGTGGGTTCTGCCAGTCTGACATTTAATTCCGAAAGGCAAAGTAAATAGGTTTGCATCCTTATTTATTTATATAACTCTTCTCGATCCCATTCTGCTTCCGTCCTATGATTTAAGCTTAAGCATTTGTTTGTGGTAATCCTCGAGGAAAATAATGCAGTAGTTAGTTTCGCAGCCACTTCCGGTTTTTTTTTTTGGTAGGGGAAGGGCGGGGGGGGGGGGGCGGTTAGCGAAAACGCAGTACCGTAGATCAGAAAGTTAACTAGATAGCGGATTTTACCTCTTCCAATGTTACGCGGGACCCTAGCGGTAGTTGCGGCAACTAAGACCTCTGATAATGCTTTTGCCTTCAAAGCAGAACGTAGGCAAAGCATTATCGGAGGTATTGGTAGCCGAAACTACCGCCAAGGCTCCGTGTAGGCTATAGGAAGTGGTAAGAATGCAGTGTCTCGTTAACTTTCAAATCTTCGGCTTGCTTGTTTGAAAATACACCACCGTTATTATCTATCATATATATATATATATATATATATATATAAAATAATAGGCTTGGATGGCACTGAGCAAATTCATCGTGTGCGTGTGTGTTTACTGAAGTTCAAGCGAGAAAAGGGAAAGGGGAGACCAGGGAGGGGGCTCAATCTGACCATGCAGTGGGAGGAAGGGGGGGGGGGAGGGGGGTGGGCGGGGGGATGGGGGGGGGGGCGGCGCCATTCCGACCCGTAATTAGGTATTCGGGAACGGGCTAGACCAGCGTATGTTACTAGTATCTTATTAATTTGTTATTGATCATGCATTTGCTGAATAAAGAAAAACAGCTGCACATCAAAGGGGATTACCGGTGTTTCCAAGTTTTTTGCACAAACATTACTCACTACAAGTACTAGAACTAAAAAAATGTTGTATTTTTAACCGACGAAGAAACACGTGTTTAAAAACTTTGTTTAGATCAGAAGACTTGTTTCACGCAATACGTTAAAAATGTTTTATTTTCCGGCGGCTCATGTATTCATGTAGGCTTGACATCTACATGAATACCATTGATCGTGTTGTTATTAAGCTTCAAAACCGAATTGTCAAAACGATTATATTAAAAAAGCAACGACGTGACCACGGGGTAGTAAATTTTTTAATTTATTGCCTTCCGCAATTAAACTGATTATTGGGCTGAAATCTTTCAAGAAACATTTGTTTTAAGTGGTTATTTGATAAAAATCATACGAGCTTTGCAATGCTGTTTAGCGTCATGAGTTATCTCCAACTGGAACGAAGGCGTTGATGTGTATGTACCTCGTCTGGGCCCATGGTTACGTCCCGTTTCGCCAAATCCCGTTACGCCAAATACCATTCACAAAATTTTAGGCACACGAAATTTAAAACATTATTCCCGTATAATGGTCAGACATTAATTAATATAGAAACACCCGTTTTGCAGAATCCCGTTTTGCAGAATAATTTTTTTTTTCAAATTACGTGCCTCGCTCACGCTGCCACGCTCGCTGCGGCTACACACATAACATCAAAAACCGCAACTAATCACAAATTCCTTCTAATTAGGCATGCATCTTTAACTTCTGCAATGGTAAATTTTTAAAGAATACTAGCTCTACCCCCGGCGTAACATACGCCGGTCTAGCCACTTCCCGCACACCTGAGCGAAATACTGTAGTGGGCAGTATGGAATGGAAAGGGTTCCGAACTGCCCCCTGCTTCCTCCTCCGAACTCCCCTGCGGCCTACCCAATTGTATGGTCTGATTTTCCCCCCCGCCCCCCCCCCCCCAACCCCAACCCCTTTCGCGTCCCGCACCGCCTCCCCTGTCCCCGACCAGGATCCCCTATTGAGTGGTCAGAATATCCCCATTCCTGCTCCCCCTCCATTTTAACCCCTGCTGATTTGTATTTTTATGGAAGTAAATGTCTTTTTTCAATGGAGGACGCTCGATTGCCCGTTTCTCCGTTCTGGTACCAAGCGCAATAAACCCAACAACGTTCGTGCATGCAGTGATTGTTACTGAGCCAACTTTGAAACTCTTCACGTCGGCTCTAAGAGGTAGCATTATTAAAGCAATATTTCGATTGTTACTGATTGTTACAGGCCACACCAGTTAGTTTGACATTGTCGGTCGCTCGCCCTCTTTCATATGATGAATTTGCTTGCCCAACCTAAGCGTAGCATACACGGCTGCCGTGTGTATATATGATTGAAGTCCTCTCTCTAGCAAAACTAAAACTATTGATTTCTCCGTTTCTATTCAATATATTTGGACCAAACTTGGCCAGATAGTAGACAGCAACTTTTCCAAACTTTACACCAACTTTTATGCAATTCCGTTCAAGAGTAAACGTAGGAAGCCACACGTAAACTTGGAAACTGTTCACTTCTTCTTGTTGTTGTTCTTGTTCTTCTTCTTCTTGGCTGACACGGTTTCAGAAAAAAACTACTGCATCCACCTAAAATCTGAAATTATGATCTGAGCCAGAAATTTCCCTGGGTTTCAACCTTACAGGGACCACTTTTTCGATTGGTCCATCCGTTCCGGAGTTACGGGACCCTAAACGATCATTTTGATTGTTTTACATTGTTTCAACAATTGTATTTAAGGAACAATGCCACTCAGCAAACTCCAGATCCATTCTTCATGCATGCAACAATCGACTGCATGCATAAACGTTTATAGCGCGACACCATAGCCGTAAAAAAGATACACGGATTACAAACTAAAACGTCAAGTGTGCCGTAAAAAAGGGGGTTGTATGATTGAAGTTTCATTTTGCTTGTTAAAATGTACACGGATAAAAATTGGTGATTTTTAATTGAAATAATCAAATGTACAATTCAGAAAATTGCATCCGTTTAAGTGCTGTTGTGCTTTACCAATCATATACGTTACGTAAAGCACACCAGCACTTAAACAGATACAATTTTCTGAATTGTACATTTGATTATTTCAATTAAAAAAATTACCAATTTTTATCCGTGTACATTTTAACAAGTAAAATGAAACTTCAATCATATAACCCCTTTTTTTACGCCACACTTGACGTTTTTGTTTGTAATTTATTTTCCCTTTAAGCCTGAGAAAGTTTCGAAGCCGGCATGGGACATGGGACTGGAAGCGAAAATATTTTTTTTCAAAAGACGAAAATGGCTCTTACTTTTACACTTCATTTCCTCCTATTCACACTTTTCCTTGTTATCTTGTTAGCCAAAAAAAAAAACTCATTCCAAAATCTGCACAATATCCTTCAGAAACTCGTTCTTTCAATTCCCGAAATTATAGAGGCGAGGAGTCGGCAACTGTCGCCCCGTCAAAATGACCAACTGTCGGACTTTTCCGTTTTCCGCCATTGTTCAGCGGTTACCATAACAACACTCTTTGTTACTCCCCAGCCGCCATTTTGGCCACGTCTTACCGAGGCGGGGCTCCTTCGTCACTGTTGAAGCGTCCATGATTACCGTTTATTATCCTTATTTTTCTATTATCGCGATAATTTTCCACGCTTGGCTAGCGATAATCATCAACCCAACCCCCTTAATCGTATATATAATAAAATAATGAGGCTGGTTCGCGTCGCTTTTTTGAACATGGGATAATGATTAATTTTTTTTTTTTACTTTTTCTATGTGTGTTATGATTATGAGTGGTCGGGCATTGTTGCGTTTCGTTTTTGTTGTTGTTCGGAATTCGTTCTTTCCTCTTTCCTTCTTCGTGATGGACATGTTGTCTTTCAAGCTCCATGGACGCTAGAGTTTGTGGTCATCTTTCCTGTTCTTCCCATATTGTTATTTTTGTATAATGGGACACAGTGATGCGCCTTTTTTTTTTTTATTATTTGGTTTTGGAAAGCATGTGAACTTCGGTTACGATTGGTCTTTGACAGAAACTTGTTTGCACAGGAAGCAGAAAAGGAAAGAATTGGTTTTAATGCATTATCAGGAAAAGAAAGCATTTTTTTTTATAATTGGCATCTGCATCATTATAGTGTCCGCGGCCTATCTTGAGTTCGCTGCAGAAGGAACACAGATAATCGATTGTACGTTTTTAGTAGCAGAGCGCCTTGCTGATATCCAAGATGGTTACAAAAACAATGGCTGCCGTCGATTAAAGCCGCCTCCTCCAGGAAGACGTAGCCGCTCATAAAATACTTGTATGACTCGAGATACGCCGCGCACACAATAAAAACATACGATGTGCGTGCGTTTACCGCTACTCCTCTTGGACTAAAACACCTACAAAGACCGGAGTAGGACCAAATGGAAAATGATAAAATTACGCATCCGTTAGGCCTATTTTTGTCGCTGTAATTTGATTTTATGATCCTAAAATACGGGGGTGAAAAAACTGCAAAAATAACATCAAAGTTTTTTTGACCCTCATGACGTTTGTTCATGCAACGTTTATTTATTATGCCTGAACAAACTTTTCCTGATAAAATTATGACGTCGTGAGCAATCACATGAAATGCAGGTGTGTTTTGGAATGTGATGGACGAACTGTGAGCAATAATTGCAATTAGTTTGCGTCGAAATAATCAGTTACGTGAGTTTGCGATGCTCTTGGAATAAAAGAAATTACAGGAAGCATGGATCGACTCCAGTGGAGTGAGAGAAGCTAACGATACGGCTAGTCTTATTTTGTGAGCGAGACTTGGCCGAATTAGGCGCGTTTACGTTATAACGACTCGCCGCAAACTAAATTTTCTCGCTCACTAGCTTTTAGGGCACGTTTATGCTACGACTCGCCTTTGGATTCTCGCTGCTGCTAGAAGCTGGAAATCACCTCAAAATTCCAACATGGTGGCGGTTTTAGCACTGCCGGCTCGCACCGAAAACAGTCAATAATGTGAGCTCAGAAGCGACTTGGAAAAACTGTTTCGTCGGGAAGAATGCCTTCGCTTTTTACCACGGATTATAAGACTGCAAGCATTTTCCCAACGATGTCGGATTTGGTTAATCCAGGAGGCATTGTTACCACGGCAACGACACCGTTACCATAGCGATAAAACACTAACTGCGAGAATCCAGACACGAGTGTTTGCGTAAACGCGCCCTTACTCCGTTAATAGTAAATTCGCTGGTTGCTACGCGTTTTTAACGGAGCATGTCGCTTACCGTGGCAATTACGCGGATGGAGATCCTCTCCTCTTGGCTGGAGACACGAAGTATGCTGCACGCGACATTACGTCATCGCTTCATGACAATAAGAACACCATTCCTACTGCAGTCTACGAGATGCGGATTGATTTCTGAATTTCGGCATTCGATGGTTTGTTTTCGATTCGACAAATCTGAAACGTACGCCATGTTGGATTTTGAACAAGTGTGAGTTAGATTTGAGCAATCGCAGTTGGGAGGTTGGGGGGGGGGGGGGGGGGGGTGTGGGGAGAGTTGATATCACTACTTTGTAAGACGGACACTTTCGGGAAACTACCATATTTGGCAGTAAGGAAAGCGTCCTTTCTCGTACCATACAGGGCTCACTGTGACGCGTGGACTTCCTTGCAAGTTTTTATGGCCTTTTTAAAAGACCCTTTGTATATGGCGTGCGGATAACTTACGTATCCTAGATTTTAAGGTGTTTTTGCTGCTGTTATGGATCATTCTGACTCCATAGTAGGCTATGGTCTTGGGCGCCACATGATCATATTTTAGTCGAATTGTAGACTGCAAGCGTGAAAGGGTTAGGCTCGGGTATTACAATCATCATAAAAACGAGAAAAAAAAAATTGCGTCTCCAACCACGACTGCTTGGCAGCCATCGATTATTTTTTTGTTTTTGGAAAGATTGTTTGTCCCTCACATAAACTGAGAATTGCTTTTAAAAATCAGCACCGCAATCGAAAATTCAAACCGTTCAACTCTCAAATTATCCCGTTCAACAATACCTATTAGAACCTATTCTCTCGAAACGTTACGGGTGCACCCGCAGTTTCAATCAGCCTTTTTTATTGGAAAATTGTTTTTGTTAACATTTTTAAACTTGGCCGAAGGGGCTTGAAAATCAGATCCATTATTTCATGTCGATGAAACAAAAAGATAACAACGGCAGAGGTGGAATTAAGGTGTTAGTATTGTGGTTATTTGAGTTGGGTGGGTGGGGGAGAGTGATTACGCAGGTCTGGAGATCTAGAACTCACACGTTGAATTTTGTGTTTTCGTGCCGTAGCGTATCGTTTTAAAAGATCTGATAAAGTAGCGATCTGCGGATCATCAAACTGGCTTCTAATGGTGTGGGTGGTTCGGACACGACCTGTGATTACGCGAAGAAAATAATGGAATTTGATAGCAGGTTCAGAATCAACTTCTAACTTGTCGTTTTCTTGTAAGTGAAGAGCCATCTCGTTAGCTTGTCCTCCCCACATTCCTTCTCCCGTTTTTTTCACGTTCGTTTATCGGTCCGATGGTTTTCATGATTTCTAGATTGCAAGTGAGTTTTTTTCTCACTTTTAAAGGTAGCGAGTTGGAGCGTCCAAATGATATCTATAAGCCGCTAGCTGAAGCACGCGTCGTGTTTGATGCACCGTTTCCAACAATGGGACGCTTTGCTCTCTCATGTGTTTGTTGCAGAAGGCGTGGATACAGTCTGCGTGTTTTTGTGCATACTGGCTAACAGACGTTGATTTCCGTTCGCTTCGCTCACACAGTCAGCTCCTCCCCCTGATCCGAACTCCATGCACTCACGTATGAGCATTTCCCCGGAAATAAAAGTAATACGCCTTTGTGAAATAAAGTTCAAACCTTTAGCTTGTCGGTTTTGTCATTTTTTTCTGGTAGAGGCAGAAGGTAAAGAGCGTTTTCAATAGTTGACAAAGTTTCACTAATCCTGTTCTTTTAATTGTCGACAGCGACAGAACCTTTAGCAAGCGATTAACGCCTCATTCGGCGCTATGTGACTTTGTAAGTGCTTGCTAAGGAGATGGACGATTATTCCTAAGACACAATGCTCAATCCTAATTCGCCTCTTATTGTACAGCTAGGGGACTTGCACACAGAGCATTACATATTAGGCGCTAGGTCAAGGTTTATCCCCTTGTCCGCTCTGGTGGTTCGACTTTCAGGTCTGACCACCACGCACCAATTAGCTCGAGCCTTCGATTCTGTCCCGTTTTATACCCAAGCGGGCCGGGGACAGAAAAATAGGCTCTTGCCTGAGGCTTTACGTCACGTGACGTGAAACAGGCACGATCCGGTCCTAACTGGTTGAACAATGGGGCTGGTTCGCTTACCCGGATGTTGGCGCTGGGCCAGCTAATGTGTGCATGGTAGCTAGCGGCGCGTAGCATCCATGTTAACGGCAAGGTGCACCGCACGAGTGGCTAACTGCGTGCGTGGGTATTGCCGTACATGTAAGCACGTCACAACTTGTGCAGGCGTCACCCTGCCTGACCTTGACCCGTCCCCAGACTCCATGGGTTCGTGTAAGCTATTTTTTTTTTACTTGATTCTGGGCAGAAAGTAAAACACTTTCAATATTTAACCGATCTTCAGTAATCCTTAAATTTTAATCGTGTGCAATAAACAGGACCTTTAGCCAACGGTTTAATATCAAGTTGCATATATCTGAAGCATTGTTTGATCCATTAAAAGTTGTGTTATCAGTTTATTGCCAACAATATCATTCCATTTACAAATCATCGAATACGGCCTCATTCTTAGAAGAGATTGTTGTAAGTAGTCGCCAACCAGCCATTCCGCGTTGCATGTGCAAGCTGGTGGTTCGGGTGTCCGTTGTACAACACTGGCTGTTCTACAATTCGTCTTTATTATTGTATGCGCGGTGTATCTTGAGTCCTGCAAGTATTTTAAGAGCGGCTACGTCTTCCTGGATGGGGTGGCTTTAACCGATGGCCGCCATTGTTTTTGTAAACATCTCGGATATCAACAAGGCACTGTGCTACTGAAAACGTACAATCGAGTATATGTGTTCGTTCTGCGGAGAACTCAAGATAGGCCGAGGACACTATAATGTAGATTGTCGTTATAGTCACAAGACTATTCACCCTACCTATAATTTGCATTATTGGCCCAATTACTAAAAACTAGGTCAATCACACAAATTTAGGTCTAACAACTTCAGTCTAACTACCGTACACCCACCACGAAGCAGTTATAGCGTGCAGCGGGATTTTTTGCAAAAAAAAAATTTTTATTGGAAGGATTTTCCCTAGCACGAAAATGAGTGATACTTCGCTGCAGTGTATTGTTCTCGTTACTTTTCAGGTATTACGTAAATCAGAAACAACACCCACTAGGGAGAAAGAACCCCAAGTTTCAGCCAATCTAAAGTAGTGATATCAAAAATGGTTGCCACCACGTTGCTGCAGGTTGACCGACCCTAATCGAAAAGTGTTGTTGCTCTTAGAAAGTAGTGATATCACCCCCGCCAATGAACAACAGAACAACCAATAAGCTAACGCCACCGAGTATTGGATCAAAGGTTAAATAAAAAACCTGATCATTGCTACAATCCTTAGCAATGGTCAAGTTTTTCATTGAACGTTTGAAGTAATAGTCGGTGGGATTAGCTTGGCGGGTGTACGTTGGCAGGGATGATATCACTACTTTCTAAGGGAAACTTCCATGTCAAAATACCACCGGTTAAATTTACCACATGCAAAATACCACCATACTAAACCACCACCCTTCCAAAATCCATGTATGCAAGAGTACCACTTTTTTTTTTTTTGACAGAAATGCAAACTTATGCAAATTAACGCAAAACATGTGGAAAAACTTCAAGAGTTAGGGCTCGTTACTAAGTATAACGCTAAACAGACGTGTGAAGGTTAGAACAATACTTCCCATACGTTCCGGAATCGGCTATACGATTATTGTTATTCAAAAAGCAAACAGCTTCCCTCCTTCCAGATGTATACGAAATGAGAGTTTTAAACAACAAAAATGTCTCCTAGTCCAATGTCTCCAAGTTTTGTATTGTCCAGATCTGTAATGGACAGAGATGTAGCTTGCTTCCTCCGAGCGGTTGGGCATTCCATCAGATTTCAATAAAAACAGCCCAAAATGAATTTATTAACAGCTGGTGTTTTAGTATGGTGGCATTTTGGATGGGGTATATTTGACCGGTGGTATTTTTTCAGATGGCATTTTGTCGGACAACACTTTTCGGTGAGGGTTGGTACACCATGGTAGCAGCCATTGTTGTTCTGATGTCACTACTTTGATTGGCTGAAACTAGGCGGGTTCTTTCACTCTTGTGGATTTTGTGCCTGATATCACTTCACATCTTGTGTATTGTTTGAGTTTCTTACTTCTAGTTTTGAGTTGGACGCTCCTATAACTTTGGGCCATTAAATGCTCCGTAAAAGGCGAGAGGTGGCCACTGATTTTAGTATTAACTAAGTAAAGACAAGTGAGTGAGAAAAGTACGTGGCGAGGTCCTAGCATAAATGCTCCCAAATCCAGATATTTATTTATTTATTTATTTAATCAAATCTTCGTTACTGGACATGAATGAACACTACGTATTAATTTTGGTCAAGGCACATAAATGCTGCTTAGAGATACGATCTTGTATGCAGGACGGAAATGGACACTTAAATCGAAACCGGAAGTGCATACAAAAATCGAAACCGGAAGTGCAGAACAGAAATTAGATAAAAGTAAAACTAGAACAAATCGAAACTGGTGACGTCACTTCCGATTTATTTAGCGTCTCATTAGGTTTATTTCCAGCATGAGATGGTGTATATTGCTAGTATTACCACTATAAACTGCTTTAATTTCCTTTGTTTTTACAGACTTGTAAATTCTCAGCATTTGTAACTTCAGCGAGCCACCTATTGACGATTTTTTGTTTGTTTTTTCTTGCAGAGCTCCAAGGTAGCCTGGAGGAATTGAGTTCGAGCAGCTCGCACTCTGGTTCGGTGAGTCACGCGTTCGATGCCCGTTCCTCTCCCCCGCATAGCATGGAGCACGTGCTCGTCTTCCCGACTGATAACAGCTCTCCCAACAGTTCCACGTAACCCTTACTCAAAAAAAGGTACGTTGGTTCGCCGCTAGGGAAGGAATGAATGAGAGCAATTTATACGTGTTTTGTTTGTGTGTGTGTTTGTTTGTTTGCTTGCTTGGTCGTTTGGTGTTGTAGTTGTTTATGAGGTTTTGTGACTTGGGTGAGCACAGGTGATTTCCCGTGCTTACGAGATGGAGACTTTATGGGCGTAGTCATAAGAACGTGTTGATGGGAACGTCGTAAGCCGCGCTCAAGCGGCCATCGCTATGTTTACATGGCCTCACGAAAACGCCCCTGCCATTTCGGTTGCTCTTGTAAACCTCCATTCGTTATGTTTACTGCGATCCGTCGCTTCCTAGCCTAACCTAACCCTCTCCATGTCAATTATTCTCTTATGTCATGATTTTACTCTACATTTTTTTTTTAACTGTGTCCAATAATTATTCTCATCGAATTTTTCCACCGCATGTTTTGAACAAATCTTGGCGATTTAAATAGGGGATAAGGTGATTTTTGCTACGCCGATGCACACCAAGATGGCCGCGCTAGCATGGAGGCCGCCATCTTGGAATTATACTCTAAATTCTATTAAAAGTGCTGACTGGATGCAATCACATGAGGTGACATCGATCGTCCAAGAAGGCGGCCTCCTCAGGGGCAAAAGGTCCAGATTACGTCATCGTCCATTTCGAAAAATTTAAAAAAGGCAATGCCTCCTGTGGGAGTTAGTTATCAGTTTTTCGTGACATCATCCTAGATGAAGGCATCCTTTGGAGCGGCCATCGTGTTTTCGTGATGTCAACCAAGATGGCGGCCTCGAAGTGGGCACGGCATCTGCATATCACATTCTCAGTAGCGGTTTCATCCTGTAACCTTTGGTGCCTGGGCTCTTTTTGATGGTGGGGTGGGGGGGTCGGGTTAACGACCAAACTATGGCTAGCCACTGATACCTTTCAAAAAGCAACAAGTAAGTAGTAAGTAAGTAAGGTTATTGCACTCCAAAGCATTTCAATAGCTACAATGGCAACGAAATCATGAGAGTGTAAGTCTGTGTTGCAGAGTAAACTCGTGTGCAACACAGAACCAACCAAGAAAATAATTAAAAATCAATAGATGGCAACAGATGCTGCATAAAATAATATGAAAATATGTCAGATTAAAATATAAACAAAAAAGTAAGTCAAGTACAAATCTACACAAGTCGAGCATTCGATAGATACACAAAAACAATAAGAGTATAAATATTAATAATAAACAAGTACAAAAACAATAAGGGTATTAAATATTAATAATAAACAGTCCTCTTTTTACGTCTATCTTGGATATTTGGGATATTAACTTGCTTATCTTAGCATCTGATGCGTCAACAAGCCGTTGCCATTCGAAATTAAGTTAGACTGAACCTGCATGACAAAGTTAACGTCATCTGCCTGATGACAAAAGGTGCAGTTTAAATTTACCGTCGTAGCTTCATTACAACTTTTCACGTGATCGGTTGTTAGCAGACCACCAATATTTTGCCATAACACGCTCGGCTGGATGCGTTGCCAGTCCTGTTTCAATGATGTTTTGATGTGACGTATGTTAGGTTACTTGGCCTGACTCGGAGATTTATCAGACAGGGCACAAATTTCAGCCGCCGATTCCAACAAAAAGTGATGTCACGCGTTAATTGTATTAGAACGATGTTGCATTGACGAACAAAATGGCGGCCAATGTCATGAAAGAAGTAGTTTAAGAGCGCACGCTTACCATCACGGTTGTGTTATACTTGCGTTGTCAAGGGTGTTGTGAAGTTAGTTACTTACTTACAAGGCCTACACTTGTGTTAAATAACGGGGGAATACATTTTGGCCTACCACATATAGTCGAGTGATTGGTCACCTTCTTTTAAGTCTCTGTGTGACGACAGTCACTGTGTATGACGACAGTCGCTCTGTGTGACGATAGTCGCTTTGTGACGACAATCGCTCTGTGACGACAATCGCTCCGTGTGACGGCAGTCGCTCCGTGTGACGGCAGTCGCTTCGTGTGACGACTGTCGCTCCTTGTGATGACAGTCTCCTCTATTTGTTAATTAGGTTTACGTAAACATTCCTAGCGAAGAAAACTGCTTGTCCGCCATCTTTGGCCGGTGGATCCAGCGTAAAAACTGCCTCGAAGAACCGATAAGTGCGGTCCTTCAGCAGTGACGTCACCCTGTGAGATCGGAAAATTCATCGCACGTTTAAAAACCACTTTGGTGAGCTGTGAGCTTTTTGTTGTCGGTTTTCAAATAAGCTTCCTCAGCACGATAAATGGTGGCCGCCGTTCTTAGTTCCGACCTTGCTGACCGACGCAAAATTCACCGTTAGGTTGTCATTCCCCGTTACCGTTAGCCCGTACCTGGTGAGAGTTATACAACCAGAATCATAATCGTCATGTTTGTTGTCTGTTAGGCGAAAGAAAAAAACTTTTTTTGGTTAAAAACCTTATTCGTAGTTCGAGTCTTTCTCCACTGCAGTGCGTCATATAGCTACTGGGGCGTCACTTTGCAGCTGATGGGTGAAATCCATTTCATCAGTTTAAAAAAGGCAAGAAATCACAAAGGAATCGAGGTGGAAAAACTTGTGACGTTTCTGAAAGCTGAAAATAAATCCCTTCTCTGAGTGGACACGTCCATTTTTTTTTTTTATCACTGGACTTGAAATTGCAGCGATTATTTATATGCATCACTTCCGGTATGACGGCGCTTCCTTTTCTAGACGCGCCTCTCAGCGCCGGCTGTCGGCAGCATGGCGCAATAATCACAGTGAATCATGGCCGCTTCCATTAGAGTGCGCAGACTTCCCTTTGAATGTAATGTAGAATTTATTCTGGAGTGACATCAGTCGCTGTTGGTGTGGAAACTCGAGATTTCCCATGTCCGTTTCGGCTTTCGCGACACTAGCGCCATTAGTGCAGTGGCGGCCAGCAAGGCCCAACATACGTTCGGTTTTTATGCGCATGCTCCCAACCGCATAACGACTGTAACGCCGCCGTTGCAACAGAAAGTGGTCGATGCCTCGATTGCCGTGTTATGATTCTACCTCTGATCTATACGGTTTTTATCTAGACGGCAGTGATTGCTGGCTTTTAGCTAGGCGAGGGAGAGGTGACCTTAGGTCAAGGGACAGAGGATTTTTTACTCCCAAGCGTTCACGGCAATGGACAAACGATTGAGTGTCGGTGGGGGTTGGCGGGGGGGGGGGG